>JNCO01010459.1:0-10092 GCA_000785685.1 Uromyces viciae-fabae
TGGAGGAAAGGGGGGGGGGGCAAAGGGTCCAGTGGTAACGGTACCGGTGGTCAAGGAGAAGGCGACAGCGATTCGTAAGGCGGAACCAGCTTTGCCAGCGGAAGTGGCGGAGTTGGCGGACTCTTTGAAGGATCTGAAGATTTTGATGCAGAAGGTTGTGCAGAAGAGCATGGGTGCAAAACCCCCTTCAGGATTTTACATCAAAACTAAACCCTCAAGATTACATAAGCTCAATTTATATTTCAACTCCCACTTTTTCCACTCGTAGTTCAGTAGAGATTCTCACTACTTCCTCTACTGAACTTGGTAAGCTCATTCTCATTTCCTTTCTTGTCCTTTCTTTCCTTTCATCTTTTTCCTTTTCCTTCATGGTATCTATCTTGTACTTACAAGAGATTCTCACTACTTCATCTAATGAACTAGTTGCAATAAAGAACATACAAAGGTTCTAGAAATATCCCCTTCAGACATGTTGTCTGATTGTAATCCGTCCGTTTTGTCCAAATTTAGTGAGAGCTCTATTTGAGCTCTTACACTTTTTTTTTCTCAAACCTTAACCAAACCAGAATCAAGCAAAAGTTGATTTCAAATTGCTCTAATCCGGGATCACTTCTTCCTTGTACCGATCCGGAAGCCATTATTAGAGCTTCTAACACAGAGCGGCAGAAAAAAAAACTTGAATTCAAACACTCTCAAAAGGAGGATGTCATGATTCATCCTTATAAATCTGATCCACAACCCACGATTGTTGACGGTTCTACCTTTCATTCTGGATCATGGCCCGCGTTTGTTGGGAATTTAACCAACAAGCAACCTGAAACTCAACCACCTCATCTCAAACCACAAGCCGTTGAATCTGAGATGCAGCATACCATCTCCACTACTGCACCCCCCCCCCCCCCCCCCCCCCCAAAAACCAGAACCTCTGCTCAGGATGCCCCGCAAGCCTCAAACACTCCTGCAATGAAACCAGAAAAACTGGAAAATCCTTCAACTCACAACTATTTACAAAGACTTATGGCGGCCCAGCATGCTAGTGTAGTGCAGTCCCAGATGGACAAGGCAATTAGCGCTGAGATAATCACGCAGTTAGAGGAAACTCTCCTGCTTTTGAAGGTAAAATCTGAGCTGGAATTGCCCTTGGCGTCATCTGGATTGCAGACGGGCCGTATCGAACTTCAAAAGTTTTGCACATCTGATGGGCCCATTTTTATTGGAACATTTCTTCAAATCAAACCCTTTCTGAAATGGATAAGAGGTGTTCAAATCTTTTTTAATACTAAAGGAGTCACCCACAAAACAGACAAAATTAGCATCATAGGCGGTCTCATACATGAGACAAACATGTTGGCATTTTACTCCTTGGGGGACTTTGCCCTCTCCACCACTCCTTGGTCTTCTTTTAAGGACCGTCTTTTCAACTTTGCACTTCCCCCTCTCTGGTGCACTACCTTGTGTCACCAATTGCAACACCTCCATATGACAGACAACAAGTCCTTCTTGACCTTCAGTACCCGTGCAAGGACTCTTCAGACAATGATAAACTTTGATGATGCGACCCTTAATATATCACCAGGCACGCAGTGAGCAACAAGAGAGATTATGGAAAGAAGTTGGGACAAGCTACACACCTAATAGATCACGAGGCCCGCACTGAGCAACAAGAGAGATTATGGAAAGAAGTTGGGACGAGCTACACACCTGTTCAGAGGTGTGTAGGGAGCAAGAGATGAAGAATATAAAGTGAATAAAGAAAAGAAAATACAACGTAGTTGAGCTAAATACATCCATTGAACCCTAACCTAGATTATACCCTCAAGCTTATCTATCCGCAGCATCTCCATCCCTGGCTACCCGGTGTCTTTACTCTTACACCCCCCCTTGCTGTCTAGACTCTAGACGTGTCCTTTCAAGAAGTAAACTGTCTTCATCATATTATTTTTCTTGGGATTCATTGGCTTGGTGAATCTGTCGGCGTTATTTTCTCCATTATTGATATATTGAATATTAAAATTTTGATTAATGATTGCTTCCCTCAACCAGTGAAGTCTCACGTCAACGTGCCGAGTTCTGTGCTGAAAGAGTGGATTTTCAATCCAGGCAATAGCACGTTGATTATTGCAGAACAAGATGGGGGTTGTCTTGCGGGGAAGATTGAAAATAGAGAGACTGTTGAGGATGTTTTTTGTCCACATCAAGACTTGTCCAGTTTCTGAGCTGGCCCGTATTTCAGCTTCACACACAGAGCGAGAGAACACAGGTTGTTTGGAGGTCCTCCAGCTTATTAGTCTGTTAAAGTAGACACAGCTACCTGAGAAAGATCAACGTCCCGGAGAATTTGCATAATCAGAATCAGAGAGCCCCACGAGTCCATTTGAATATTGAGTGGTTTTACCAAGAGTGATCCCAGCTGATGAAGTCGCTTTTAGATATCCAAGCACATGATAGAATTGGTGTTCATAGGTTACCAAAGGAGTAAGCAAGAATTGAGATAAATGGCTACAGGCAAATGACAAGTTGGGTCGAGTGCATTGAACTAGGTAGTTGAGGAGACCGACAGCTTGCCTGTAGTTGAATTTTTCAGGATCAATGAGAGCCGGGTCTACTGCGCAAGAGTTTGCATTGAGGGGCAACGGACTTTTCACTGGACAACAATCTAGCATCTTGAATTTTTCAAGTACTTTCTTGATGTATAGATCTTGATGGAGGGAAATGAGTTTGTTGGGTCTATCACGAATCACACACATTCCTAGGACATACTTGCATTCACCTATGTCTTCCATCTCAAATAGACCTTTTATTGAATCCTTGACAAAATTAACATCCCGACCTCCTATGACAAGGTCGTCTACATGAATAAAAACAAAGCATGGCTTGGCGGAATCAGAATGAAGGAACAGACAGGGGTCTCCAGAAGAGGGAAGAAAATTGATTGATCGGAAGAAATCTGATAGAGTCTTGTACCAACATCTAGGGCTTTGCTTTAGACCGTACAATGATTTCTCCAGGAGAAGACCCTCCCCAGGGTTAAGTTTGATGTTTGTTCCTTGAGTTGGCTTGATATAGAGAGTTTCTTTGGGTTCGCCATTGAGAAAAGCACAACAAACATCCAGCTGATGTAGCTCAAGATCTTGAACGGCTGCTAGGCTCAGAAGAAGACGAAGTGTGGTTAGCCGACCAGTTGGAGCGAAAGTTTCATTGTAATTGATTCCTTCAATCTGGCGGAAGCCACAAACGCATAGACGGGCCTTGTGTTTGGTCAGGAGACCCTCGGCATTAAACTTTTGCCTAAATACCCAGGTGGTATCTAGGGGTTTGCATCCCGCTTGCAGTGGTGCAATCTTCCAGACGTTGTGCCGTTCAATATTTCCTAGTTCAACGTCAATGGCTTGTAGCCATTGCAGCTTGTCATCTAATTTGGTGGCGTCAAGGTAGGTTTTTGGATCTTGAGAATCACCAGGAAGTCCAACAACGACATTTTCTCGATGTCTAGATCGAGTAGTCATGCTTCCCAGCTCAATTTCACAAGAAATATTCTTCGGAGCAATTGATTAGTAAGGTACATAGGCATATCCTTTTGGAGCCACGGGAGTAGATTCAGCCGGATTGACTTGATTGGGAGAGTCAGAGGACTCAGATTCTAGAGGTTCACAAGATTCAGCTAAAGGAGAAGCATCGTCTTCTTGTATGTTAATTGCAAGTTCAGGAGTTGAATCAGATGTAGATATTTTTTCTTGTTCAAGAAGCTCTTCAAAAGTAAATGGACCAAGGTCGGAAAATGGATTGAGCTTCTGATTGCGGAAAGGAAATGAATCAGGGAAGAATTTAACATGATGCAATATGAAAACAGAATCTGAGGTAGGGACCCAGACCTTATAAGACTGGTGTCCCTCCTCATATCCAATGAATATGCCTTCAAGACCGCTTGAGGCAAATTTCGAGTCACACCATTTCTTTTCATGATACACAATGACGGTGCCCCTCCTCACATCCAATGAATATGCCTTCAAGACCGCTTGAGGCAAATTTCGAGTCACACCATTTCTTTTCATGATACACAATGACCCAACAACCAAAAGGATGTAGGTTACTAAGAGAGGCAGCAGAACCGGTCCAGAGTTCATATGGTGATTTCATTTGAAGAGAGCTGTCCGGAGACCGATTTTCAAGGTAAACAGAGGTAAGGACAGCGTCTCCCCACCATTCTAGGGGAAGACCCGAAGTTGTAAGAAGGCCATTGATTTTTAAATAGTAGTTCTATTTCCTCGTTCAGCAAACGGGTTCTGTTGAGGAGTATACGGTGCTGACTTGTAGTGAATCACGCCTCTATTGTGTCAAAATAGTAATATATTTTAATTTATAAAATATTTAAAATAAATAAATTTTAATTACAAATAAATAATTAAAATAAATATCAATAATTAAATAAATTAAACAAATGAATATTAATTATTAATCAAATTAAATAAATAAATAATTAATTAAATAATAATTAAATAATAATTAATTAATAATTAAATAATTAAATAATTAATAAATAAAAATTAATTAATAAATCAAATTGCTTGTGATGATTAGTATCACAGCAATCAATCATTAATAAATAAAATAAATATTTAATAATTAAAATTAGAATAGTAAAAATACAATTAAGATGAGTGTGAGGTTTATTTTTCTTTTATGACGTCATGATTGTTTTTGTTGAAAACAATCATGACATAATTTATAAAAATGGAAAATCATTTTTTGCTAATGACCAATGTTTTCTTTGATGTTGAAAACAGAGAAACAATTCAACAATAAAACAAAACATAAAAAGAATAACAAAGAAAATGAAGAAAAATTAATCAGTAAAACTGTCATCAATTAAAAATCAAGATCAGCTTAATAATATTCGATAAATCAAAATTAATTATTTAATTAATATCAATCAACGTTCAATAAAATTAACATTAAAAATAAATTAAATATTATTATCATTATTAACATTAAAAATAAAAATAAAGTTAACTAGAATCTTTTTATATTAATAAAAAGATTATTTAATTAAATTAAAATACATTTATAAATAAATAATCTAATATTTATTTATATCATTATTTATTTTATTAATCTTCATCATTATTATTAATAAATATTACCAAAATTATTTTATCAATTATGTTTAGAATTTATATAATTAAAATTATTTATAACTATAAAAATATATATTTTTCTTATCAAAAATAATTATTTAATTATTATAACTTTGGCAAATACCAATTTTGCCTTTTAGGTAAATAATCAATTTATTTATATTTTTATTATTCTTTTCTTTTTATTATTATTAAAAATAAATTTTCTTTTTATTATTATTAAAAATAAATAACTTGTATTAAATTATAAAAAGAATATATTTACTAAAAAGTAATAAAAACCTTTTAGTTCTGAAATTTTACAGATCGGAGAAGAGTTTGGAGAAAGCAGAATTAACAAATTCACCTCCATTGTCGGAGACCACAGAGATTAATTTTTTATTTAAAAAGGTTTCAGCTTGGTGCAAGAAAACTTGGAATCTGGTAAAGGTGTCGGATTTGTTCTTGATGGGAAATATGAATCTAAATTTGGAATACCCATCAATAATTTTGAGAAAATATTTATTACCTCCTTTGGAGACTGGGGAAAAAGGTCCGCAGAGGTCCATATGAATGCAGTGGAGAGGTTGATCGAGAGCAGGAAAAGAACCAGTAAATGCTTGACGATGCATTTTGGATACATCACAATCGGAACATTCCAGGTTGTCGATTTTCAATTCAGGATAGGCTGCCTTAAGATACTTGATACTAGGGTGACCCAGGGCTCTATGAAGAGTAATTGGAGAAGTTGAAAAGGAAAATTGGTTCTTCAAATGGATTATTGGAAGATCATTGACAAAGGAACCTTCAAAAAGATCAATGCGGATCAATGGACGCGAAAGCCGGGTTTTGAGGGGCAAATCGAGTGGCCATTTTTTAAGTAAGGAGTTTGAGGTACTAAAGAGTTGAGTAGTGACGCAACATGATATGCTTTGTTGATTTTAAGAGGACCAAGAGAAGTTTGGATTGTGGCAGTTCCTACACCCACAATTTTTAAGGTAGAACAATTTGCAGCGTACAGAAATGAGTCGATGGATTGATAAGAATTAAAATATCTTTATTCCTTGAGAAAGTGTCCTGAAGCTCCACTATCGAAAATAATACAGTCAATAATTTGATTGTTGCAGATCAGTCCAGCACGACCAGCAGATCCAGGATTCATATTTGACTTGAACCGTTCGAGAGCTGCTTTGTGATACGCAACAGCTCGTTCAGGATGAAATTGGTTGCAATTTTTGGAGGAGTGATTGGTAGCGGGGCTATGAACTCCGTCCCGCCATACTTGTTTGCCAGTTCTGCCATTAATTTGGGATTTATTAGTGACAAGCATGGCGGAAGGAGTAGCTATAGTTCCGGACGCATCGGATATTTGTTTTATTTCCATTTCAAGATTGTATAAGAAAGTGTCTAGGGAGATAACACTCTTCTCCGGGTCATCTTCCTTCATTTTCTTGAATTCAAGGGAACGAACAACATGGAAAGTATCCGGTAATCTTTTGAGAATAAAGAAGACCCATAAGGCTTTGAGCGTTTTTAAATCAAAACGTTTTGAAGTAACTTCTACTAAGAGTTTGAAGTCTTCTCGGAAGAGATTTATGGATTCTTGGATATTGCCCTGAAACGAGATACCATAGAGCCTGTCCATTATATTTGCGGCATTTTCCATGGATTTTGTGGCATAATGAGCACAGACATTGTCCCAAAGAGTTTTCGGCTCATAAGTAGTAATATCTTTGACAAACCGAGTAAAGTTCAAATTATCAAGATGGAGCCGGATGAAGGTGGTGGCACGTTTCTTTTTAAGTTTGAATTTGTGACTAGGGAGATCTAGAGGGTCATCGTCCTGCAGAACCAGATCATCAAGGTCCTTGCAGGAGAGGGCAGTCAATATGCAGTTTCTCCAATTTGAGAAATTTGAGCCGTTCAGTTTCTCGATACTTGAGGCTTTTAGAAGACTATCAGATTCATTGGTCATGATAGGATAAGTAGCTCCGGGATGATTTAGGAGTTGCTGCATAATGACAGTAAAACTTTAAGGTATAATTTCAATCAGCAAAAATGAAATGAACAAAAATAAGAAACAAATAAAGAAAATCAAAAACTAAAATAAAGAAATAAATAAGATTATTGTTCTACCTTTAAGGACAAGATCCAAGAATAAAAATAATAAAAACTAGACTGAGCTGGTGAAATGGTTTTGCTGATTGGTATATGAGACTAATAATAAAAAGTTTTTTGAAGGTGAGTATGATAAAATAAAATGAAAAAAACAAAAAATAAAAGTAAAATAAGATAAAAATAAAATAGAATAAAATAAAAATAAAAAATACCAAAGCTGATGTGTTTTGATTATAATTTTAATCTTTAAATCTGAGTATAAGAATAATTAAAATCTGGAGGAGACTGAGTAAAATAAAAGAGGTTAATGTGCTGTGAATTTTGATGTTGAATGAGTTGAAATAAATAAATACCAAAGTCTTCTGTCCAGTTCACAAAGACCTTCTTATGATTGTATCAGAAATAGAAGATAAAAAAAATTTTAAGTGTGAGAAAATTTTCTAAGTCTACGTTTCTAAACCCCTAATTTTAATTTTAAGACCCCTGGCAAATTGACTAAAAAATTTTCAAAGTAATAAAAAGTTAACACTGCACAGTGGCGTTTGAGTCTGCAGTGTTGAAAGATTCAGCAATTGAGGCAGGAGCTTGAGAACACCTATTGGTTTCAGGAGGTGAAGCCGGGTAAGAACCCAAACCAAGATCTTCTGGATTATCCACGGTGTGGTAGATCAGTCCAAACTATTTCTACTGTCTTATTGCTTGAAAAGCGCTGGGCTCATAACCTAATAGATCACCAGGAAAGCAGTGAGCAACAAGAGAGATTATGGAAAGAAGTTGGGACAAGCTACACACCTAATAGATCACCAGGCACGCAGTGAGAAACAAGAGAGATTATGGAAAGAAGTTGGGACAAGCTACACACCTGTTCGGAGGTGTGTAGGGAGCAAGAGATGAAGAAGATAAAGTGAATAATCATTCAAGACAGCACAAGAAAAGAAAGAGGAAAGACAAGATATGCAGAAGGAAAAAGAAGCCAACCTAATAGATCACCAGGCACGCAGTGAGAAACAAGAGAGATTATTGAAAGAAGTTGGGACGAGCTACACACCTGTTCGGAGGTGTGTAGGAAGCAAGAGATGAAGAAGATAAACTGAATAAAGAAAAGAAAATACAACGTAGTTGAGCTAAATACATCCATTGAACCCTAACCTAGATTATACCCTCAACCTTATCTATCTGCAGCACCCCATCCCTGCCTTATCTATCCTGCAGCACCCCATCCCTGGCTACCTGGTGTCTTTACTCTTACAACCCTCTCAGATTTTCAATTCGCCGATGATGTAACCTTTGGCCTACCGGAGGATCTGAAGGCTATGGTAAACAACTTTGAGCGTTTATTGGCGGAACCATTTGTCTACAGCACCTTCAAGCGTTGGTGTTGTCTTTTTTTTGAAGGTTTACCTAAAAGACCCACACTCGTAACTCTACCCCCTTGTCTGCATAGTCCAACCCTGATAAGCTCTCCCGCGAAGAGACGCTCTGGTGTTTACGTGCATATCTAGACTCCCAAGGACGCTGCCACTTTTGCAAGAGGGATTGCGGTAATGTAGCGGGTAGCTGCCCAGGCCCAATCAACCAATCCTTTATTAATATCCCCAGTATGTTCGTGACTCCACCAAAACCAGCAGATTACCAGCCTCCCAGAGCTCCTAACTCAACTTCACCATTGGCGGGAAAACCTGTCAACCCCCCAGGTGAATTGAGGCCCACTTGTAACGCCACAATAGCAAGCATCGCTGAGGAAAACATGTTCCGAGCTTTGGACCCTGCCTCAGTAGCAGCCCTGGAAGCTATTGACAGTGAACTCGCAGATCAAGAGTGTGAGGAAAGGTGTGTAGTATCGGACACCCCCCGTTGTCTGGTGATCTCTCTTGTAAACGGAGAAGAAAACTTACGTGGATTGGTTGACACAGGATAGGAGCTCAACCTGATCACTGGGGAAGCCATTGACCGCCTTAGTCTCCCTTGCTTTTGGTTAACATGGCCTATTTTGGTGGCATCAACTCTGACCAGAATTCACCCAAACCTATTGCTTTGGATCAAGGGTGTAGAATTACACTCTCCAATCCAAATAATACGAAAAGACCAGGAGCTTTTCTCACACGATCTCAGATGATTCTTTTCTTATTGGTCCAATCGCCGGAGATTACGATTTGATCCTCGGCACCCCTTTCCTTGCAACCTCTGCCTTATCCGTTTCTGTCTCCAACAAATGTGTTAGTTGTGACCTCTCTGGTTGAAATATTTTAAATTACCGCTTACTTGATGAGGTTCAGGAAATTAAACACAGATCTATCATTTCTTCATCTGTTGACCCTTCTGAGCCCTACTTTTGCGAGCAAACAGAAAAGAATATACTTCAAGAATTTGCTGATTTATTCCCAATTGACATACCTGCAATTGATGAAGAGGATGCCACTGATTTCACTGATGGAAGTTTCCCCTTGAAGATGCAAGATGAAAACTCAACAATTATACACAGGATTTTGCTTACCGATCCAAATGTGATATTTCATGAAAAACAATACCCTAATACGCAAAGGCATTTGGTGGCTTGGCGGACTTTACTGGACCAACACATTCTATCGGGTCAAATTTGACAATCCTCCAGTCAATATTTAAAAGATTTATTATAATTTAAACTGAAAACATAAATTATTAGAAATGGTCAACAGCAAGAATAAATAAAATGAAAGAACAAAAATACCTGAAAGCAGAAGCTGATAACAATACTTGAAATAAGATTGATGATAATAATAATAAGATGATGATGATGATAAGATGAGTTTAATAATAATAATGAAGATAAGATAAATATAAAGTTAAAATTAATAAATATTAATTTTTGATTAAAAATTAT
>JNCO01010460.1:0-5000 GCA_000785685.1 Uromyces viciae-fabae
AAAGCCAGTAGATATTGATTTGGTATGTGCTTTTTTGTATTTGTCTTTGTATGTATTGAATCAATCTTTCATTTGCCTGGCTGTAAGATGTATTTTCTTTGGAGACTGGTTCCTAAGGTTAATTGCCATAAGTTCAAAACCGTTGATTTTACCTTTGGAAGGTCGACCAACTTGGGGAGCCTTTCCAGTGCCAAAGCAAGCATCATAAATTTTTTCAATTTTGAGCCAATTGATGGGGATCAGAAAGTCATCTCTCTTCAAGTGGGAAGTCGTAGTTGTTGTTTTCTTGTTACAAGTGTTGTCATCTGAAGAGTTTTGAGTTGTTTTTTTTTCTTGGGTGATTTTTTTTAGAGGAATAACTTGGTTTAGTTGTTGTTTTTTTATGGGTGGCCTTTTTTGGGATGAGGTTTTTAAATGGGGATTTTTTTTTGCGTTCCATTTAAGTAAAGGATTTATTTGGAAGTAGAAATGGATGATTTTTTTCAAAAAAAAAAGGATGGGTGAATCGTGGAAGAGTAATGGCTGGCCTGATTTTTTGGAGCCCCTTAAAATTTAATTTGGGTTATCTCGATAAATTGAAATGTCCTGATGGGAAAAAATCAAGGATTTGTGTTTTTTATCAACGGATTTAAAAATTGTGGATTTGTTGAAATCAGTCAATTATGTAATCGTGGATTTGGAAATAATTGATACGCCCTATTGGATGATTTAAATTAAAAGCTAATCTTTTGATTGAGAAAATATGAGCTTGTTTGATAGCAATTGATGTGATATTATTGTTGGGAGTTTCTCTGTGGATGAATTCTGTTGGAGTTGATTTAAAAAGACCTAAAATGAGGTGTGATTCTTGATTTTGAAGGACATTCAATATGTTTGAAACCTGTTTATAATTTTTTTCATTAAACCAAATCAAAACACCATATAAAACTCAAGAAGCAAAAACTGTTGGTTAAATTTTTTGCACTTTTTATGCTTAAACCATAAGAGCATTTATTAATTCTTTATAATTGATGAATGGTGAAATTTCCTGTCTTTTTTAACTTTTTTTATCTGTTCAGCAAAAGTCAGTTTAGAATCACAAATTATTCCTAAATATTTTATTGAAGTTAGTTTGGGTAAGTTTATTTCTCCAAATTTAAATTTTAAATCATCTTTTATTTTTTTATTAGAAAAAATCATAAAGCCAGCTTTTTTAATATCAAAAATTGCATTGTGGAAATTTCCCCAGATAAGAGATTTTTCTGCCCTTTTTTGAAGGATTTCAATTGATTTTTTTAAATTGTTATGAGCTGTCAAATGAACCACGTCATCTATAAAACCTAAAGAAATATTGTCTTGATTCAAAAAAAGATTATTAGTATATAACAAATCATAATTGTAGATAATATACAAAATGGGGGAAAGTGGTGAGCCTTGTGGTAAACCACATTTCAGTTCAAATTTTTGAGAAATAAATTTTTCAAGGCGGAGTGAGGTTGATCTGTTGGTCAAAAAATTGTTGATAAAGGCGCAAAGATATTCTGGGCAATTTTTTTCATGAGAATTTGTGTTAAGCGTTGATTGATGACTGAGGGGAAGGCAGATTTGACATCTAAAAATGAAGCAGAAACAGTTTTTTTTTCCCGCCATTTTTTTTTAATCCATGAAGATGAAAAAAGGTTAGCATCATTGGTTGATCTCCCAGCACGGGCCCCAAAATGTCCAGGAGCAATAGAATTTGAATTTCCCGCCCAAAAAGTGATCCTTTTTGTGGCTAAATATTCTAAAATTTTTCCTAAACAGCTGAGCAAAGCAAATGGCCTATAAGATGACACAGTTGCATAAGATTCTTTGTTGCTTTTTCTGATGATTGCTGTAATTGCATTCTTCCAAAGGGGGGAAAAAAAACTAATCTAAAACAAGCAGAAAATAAAATTTTTAGGTAAGGAAGAATAATTTTTTTTCCCCAAATAAGATGTTCATTTCGAATGCCATCAGACCCTGGAGCTTTTTTCTTTTTTAAAATGTTAATAATATTTTCAATTTCTTCACAATTTTTTTCTGGAAATGAAAAGTTGATATTAAAATTGAAATAGGAGATATCAGTTAAATCACAATTAATTGGGACATTTGAAGTTCCTTCAAATAAAAGTTGAGCTTGTTCATGTTTTTCTGATATGAGGGTGCCTTCTTTATTCAAGAGGGGGATACAGTGTTTGATGTTGAGGGTTTGATAAATTTGTAGGCGGTGAAAATGCCATGATCATTTGCAGAAGCTAGAAAATTTCTCCAGTGATTCTTTTTGAAAGTTGAAATTGTTTCTTTGAAGTGATTCTGCCACGCCCAATAGCATTTTTTTGAATCTTCAGAATTTGATAATAGCATCCATCTTTTTGCTTTGTTTCTATTTTTTCCCATAGGATCTAGAATTTTTTTATTCCACCACGGTTTATTTTTGATAATATTGTCATTTATAATTTTAGATTGTTCATCAATTGAGATTTGAATTTTTTCAGAAATAAAATTTGAATAGAATTCAATTTCTTCAGAATTATTGATATGATCTGGAGTTTGATAATAGCATCCATCTTCTTGCTTTGTTTCTATTTTTTGAAATAGGATCTAAAATTTTTTATTCCACCACGGTTTATTTTTGATAATATTGTCATTTATAATTTTAGATTGTTCATCAATTGAGATTTGAATTTTTTCAGAAATAAAATTTGAATAGAATTCAATTTCTTCAGAATTATTGATATGATCTGGAAAAACAATTAATTGTGTTTCTAGGGATTTTTTAAATTTTTCAACGTCAAAATTCTTGTAGGGGGCTTTTCTGGTGGATTTTAAAATTGATGGGCTAAAATTTAAATTCAGTCTTAATGCTTGATGATCAGAGTTATGATTATTTGAACAAGTAAAACATTTTTCCACGAATTTGAGGGTTGAATGGTTGGCCCAAACTAGATCAATTGTTGTTGGTGAACCACGTCTAGGAAAAAATGTTGGAATTGATTTTTCAGAAATAGTTTTAAAGCCATTTTTCCTAAAAATTTTTAATAATTCTTTTGATTGATTGTTGGTATGATTATAATTTGAAGGATTCCAAGCTGAGTGATGTAGATTGGAATCCATAAAAATAAAAGTTGGAATTCTACGTGAATTTTGATTCTGAAGCCATTCTTTGAGAAGAGGAAGGCCGCAAAAAGTTGGAGTATGATTTCATAGATTAATAAAATGCATTTTTGAGAAATTTGAGTGATTAAAATGAAGATCAAAGGCTGATAGAAATTTTGATCCACCAGAAAGAGGAAAAATAGATTCTGAGGGGAAAGATTTCTTGAAGAGGGCACAGGTTCTATGTTTTGAGTAAAAGTCAATTGCTTTGTGATTGTGGTCTAAATAACTTGACCAGTTTTGATGAGCAGGAGTGTTTAGAGTGAACATGTTGAGACCAGGTTCCTGTAAAAAAACGATTGAGGCATCTGTCTCAGAATTAAGGATACTGTTAGTGGTTTCAATCTTGTTATAACCATTTAAGATTAAAATTTGAAAAGAATTAATTTCATCATTAGCATCATTATTACAGTTTAATTCAGGAATGAAAGAAGGAAAAAAAGAAGGAGAAAGTGGATTTAGATTAGAATGATTGCTTTCTGTTGTAATAATCATGAGAGTATTGCGTAGTTGTTGTTGTTGATACCTTGAAGGTTATTAATATTTTGTTTAACTGGAAATATATTTCTTAAGGGGCATAAATTTCCTGCAGCAGAATGTCTAAATTGAAGATCATCATGGTCAATAGAAATAGGGTTAATAGGATGTAATTGATTGCATTCTTTTTTTTTATTGATGCATCTGTAACATCTTATTTCATCAGTAACAAAATCATCACAATCTTTTGAATTATGTTGATCACCACATTTGATGCACATTGATTTATTCTTACAGAAACTTGAAGTGTGACCTATTTCTTGGCAATTAAAACCCTGAGTTGGGGCTTTGGTGTAATGAGCTCCTCTTAAAAATAGTGATTTGAAATAAATGCCTCCTTTCTCAATTTGACTTGCTAAGATCTTGTCTTTGAAGTTGATAACAACAGTACCATTCATTTAATTTTTTTATTTTGGATTGCCTAACCATCTAACATTATCAATTTGATCAGATTCAATATCATTTTCTTGGCATAATTCTTCTATATGTTGCTTGTTGTCAATTTCAAACCGAGTGAATCATAACAGGGAATGTAAATTGTTTAGTGATGAAAACTGGATCACATAGGTGCATCCAAAAATGCTTGTTCATTAATAACCAAGCGGAAATTGACTTTGAGGATACAAAAAAATTGGAGATCACCGGAAGGAAGTCTTGAAACCGCTTTGATTTTGACCTTTGATCCATCCGGCGTCCAAACATCTAAGTTTCAAAGCACAGCTGAGATTTTCATTCGTATTTCTTTGCTAGTCATGTCTTTGAATGGGTTGGAGCCTTGAATAATACGAATAATAAACGTATGTGGCTTAAAACGATTGATCAATTGGTTTGACGGAGGTTTAATTAAAGTTTTTGAATTCAATGGGGCAGCAAATCTTGTCTGTCCCACCATACTATTGTAAGTTATTTCTTCAGCCCGTATATTTATCATTCCCTTCGGCATGTTTTGATTTGAAGTAGCATGATAATTTTTTTTCAGGACAGCACTCCAAGCTACTTGTCTAACCGGATGATTCTCTTGATTAGCCGGATTATGGATAGAATGATTAATATTTTTTAAAAAAGGAGAAGGGGTTGGATTCACGTCCATAAAATGATCATCATTAATATTTATTTGATTTTTTTTTAAATTTTCTACTTCTATTGTTAATTTATTAAGATTGTCATCACATCTCTTTTGGGATTTTTTATCTTTTATTTGAATTTTATAAAAAAAATATTGTTCTTTTTCTAAAATACTGAGTAATTTTAAGTAGTCATCTTCTGGAAGGAATCAGCCTCCTTCAGTTTTTTTTGCAATATTTTGA
>JNCO01010487.1:0-10072 GCA_000785685.1 Uromyces viciae-fabae
AAGACATGTGGTCTGTTAGAGTTATGTTTCGGTGAAAGCAACTCACTTTGGTTGCTTCTGTTTTTCTGGTGGTGACACTGGATTGGGGCATGTGTCACTCTTCATAACTTCTTGCTAGATGACAGCTCCCCTGATGTTTACATGTTGAATTTTTCCTTAAATGACTTAATTAACGTAGCCAGGGGGTTCCATTTTTTTTCCAACCTTTTTATTCTCACCACCCCAAAGAGGGGTTGTTCTTCAGCAAGAAGTTCGGTCTTCACCTGTTCAAGTCATCCTTTTCAACTCTTCAAGATCAAGAGTAAAGAAACTAAATTGAATCATCAAGAAAGAGTAAAACTGGTAATGTAACCAGCAATACCTTTCTCATCATCAAATCAATTCAATCTGACTCTTCCCACTTTATTCAAGACAAAATCTAGTGTCTTTCTTTTTTTCATCTTGAATCATTTCATGGTTTTTTGTTATACAATATCTAGTGCTTCATCACTTGCTGTTTGTTTGTTTTTTTCTATTTTTCTATTCCTTTCTTGTTTGAATCCAAAAGAACTAACTCTAGTTTATTTCATTGAATTCTTTTTTCTTCATATTCTTTTTTTGATTTCATCTTTTTAGTCTGCTTCCTAAATTCTTACACTCAATCCTTAAAAGAAAGTCCATTATTTCTATAAAAAGATAAAAATCTATCTCTTGTGGTTTGTTCTTTTTATTCTTTGCTATCTCATATTTCATTGTTTTTATTCTTATTTTTTGTTATTTCTCTTTAGTCTGGTTTTTATTTTTTAGTCATAAATCAAAAATTTATCATTACACTATTCCTGAGCTCTCAGAAAATCACAATGAAGACCTCAACATGCCTAGGAGAGGTCAAATAAGCTTGGGTAATATTCTCCGCAACCAGGTCTTCCAAGAAGTGATTGATTATTTATCTTCTTAACATTTTTTTCCCTTAATCCTTTGTTTTTTTTTTCAAAAAGTCTCACTCCTTTTTCTGCCTCTTACTTGTTTTTAGTCTCACTCGTTTTTCTGTCTCTTACTTGTTTTTTGTATCCTTTTTTTTTTTCAATTGGTTCAAGTTTTTTCCTTTTTTTTTGTCACTTGTTTTCATTTTCTGGATGGTGGAATCCAAACTATGAGATCCAGAGAGACATAGATTTTCATTTGCAATGACATTCTCATTTGCATTCAATTCCAAACTAGTAAAAATAGAGAGTAACAAGAACAATTGGTTGATATTTATATGAAACGAAAAATAGAGTAACAATAAAAATAGAAAGTAGAATAACAATAAAAAAAGTATAAATCATGTTGAAATTTTCCTATTTTCTTTATGCCTCTCTCATTCAAAATCTCATTACATCTATGCTATGAAAATATTTCCCTCTCATTCTTTTATTTTATTTCTTTTATTTTATTTTATTTTTTATTTAAAACAGAAAAAATAAATCTGAGAAAAATATTACAAGTAGTCTGATCATACACCTTTTGAATAAGCTTGTAGCCACTGAGCCCTGACTTTAAAATCACTGAGTAGTTTTTCTTATCTCTACGTTTTATTATTTCTCTTATTTTATTTTTATCTTGTTTAGAACTTATTTGCTGGGATTAACGCCCCCAGCAATTGTGATGTACTTCTTATTTTTGTCTAGCTTATCTGCATGTGTGTCAGTCTGCTCTATCAAAATCTGTCTGGTAATTCTCTCTGTTCTTTTTATTCTTATTTTTTACTTGATTATTTAGGCCCCTTCTGGATCTTGAGCAGGGGGCTCTCTAGTTGTTAGGTTTCACAACCATTTTTTCCTTTTCTTATAAATAAGCTGAGTTTTATCAAGAAATAAAATTTTCTCATTGGCTCTCTATCCTCTGTAACCTCCTCTTTCCTGAGTCATTCCAAGTGTGAGCCATCACTTTCCCCCTCCCCTTAATATCCTCTCTTTCATTTATTTTTTTAAAAAAATCATCAAATCAAATAAACATCTTTATTGAAAAATAATTAAAATAAAAAAATCCTCATATAGTAAAACTAAATAAAACTAAAAAATTTCATTGTTTCCTGTTCTTGGGTCTCAATTTCAACAAATCAAACAAATAAAATAGATGGACAAAGATTGAAACCAAGGGCTATCATCATCAGATTCACTTGTTGAGCCATCAGAATCTTTTGCTTCAGCAATATCTTTGAGGGGAGGGAACTCCTGGAGGAATTTTTCTTCACTTTCTTCCAGGCTTAAACCATGGGACCTCAGCTCCTTCATATAAGCCACCTTAACCTTACTTTGGGCCGCACGTGCATGTGTTAATTCGACTTGGCGTTTTCTAATCATTGATTGCACATGTGTTAAATTCGACTTGGCGTTTTCTAATCATTGATTGCATGTAAACTAGCTCTTCTGAGGTGAGTTTTTTTTTTTTTAAAATACTTCTTCCACTTGATCTCGATTGAGTTGATTGTGTTTTTTATTTTTTTCTCTTGTTGGCAATTGGGGTATCGCCATCTGAAATAGTATTGGTTGGGATCTCTACTAAAGGGTTGGCTTCAGGATTCTTTGGAGCAGTGCCAGTGGAGTTGAGAGATTCCAGGCTCTGAAGTGGCCCCAGACTTCCTTCTTGGTCACCGGGCTGATCACCAATAATTGAAGAGCGAATGTGAAGCAGGGCAGTAATGGATCTTGATCCCATAATGGGATAAAGATCCTCCCAGTCACGGCATAGCTCTACAAGCTTTCCTAAAAGATGCCCCCAGTTGGTTACAGTTGGTTATGAATGAGGAGAATCACATCAATTGAAGGTTACCTTCCACCGTTTTTACACCGTTTATCTCATCTCGTTCCGAAATCCCCTCCCCAGTGTTTTTTTTTCCAATAACAGGCGGTATTGTATGACAATTGGAGGTCACCAATCTCCTGACGTACTCCTGGAAAAAAAAATCAATAAAAAAAACCATCAATCAAGGGTCAGAGAGCAGAAAAAAAGCAAAAATAAAATAAAAAGTAAGAGAAAGAGACCTTTGGCATCACGGTGAAGAATCCCATTTTCTTCCATGATCTGAAGTATTTCAGAGCACAATCGAGTCTTAGTTGTTCCGCTATCAACGTCGCCTCTCCACCTTTGGTAGTTGGACCCCGTTGCTAACCAGTTCAGGATAATTGTAATGCTTGAGCTGCCACCATTGACACCATCACGGTTCCAGGCGATTGATTTCTTTTTTGTTGAGTTTTTTCTTTTGGGTTGTGTATTGGCAGGTGTTGTAGATTTCTGAGGTGGCATGGCTGTTTTTTTTTTTTTTTTGGCGAGATACATGAGAGATGTTGGAGGTGGAGAGTGAGGTTGATGGATATGAAAAATGGCTTGCACGACCCTTGCAAGCTGGTTTTCAAGTCTAAAGGTGAATACTGGCTTTCCAGGTTGGCATGAATATCTCTCCGCCAAAGTTGGTTATGCAAAATTGTATGCATGCACACGCGGAACAACTTTGAACCCCCCTAATATTTTGGTTCAGAAAATTCAGATTCAACAAGATTGATAATAATTTGCTTTCCTCTTCTGTCAATGTCAAGAATGTTGCTAGTTTTTATTTTTGAGGAAATGTCACGTGGAGCTAGAGCAGAATCTTCCTGTTGATCAGTTTGAGCAGTGATTTCAGATTCACAATTTCTTTCATGATTCATATTTTCAGTGTCATTGTTAGTCAAACTGGAAATCTGATAATTCTTCTCAGTGTCTTGGATTGCATTTTCAAAAGGTAGCAAAGGATCAAGATTGTTTCGAAGAATGCTTTTTATTGAACCAGGAAAATAGTCTTCTTTAAATTTAATTTCTCTAGTTGAAACAATTGTGCCTTGCATATTAATTATTTTGTACGTTGAAAAATCATTAACATACCCCAAGAAAATTCCTTTTACGCCGTGGGAGCTAGTTTTCTCTGTCTAAATTGTTGGACTTTCAAATAATAAACAAGACAGCCCAATGTTTTTAGCTTTTTATAATCAAATTTTCTGTTGAACCACGTCTCATAAGGAATATTAGAATTTCTTGCTCTAGGGGTTAATAAATTGCAAACTGTTGGAATTTGGTCCTCATGACCACTCAACAATTTATTGATTATGCAAGTTTTTTCTCAAAAAAGATATATTTTTTTGTTTCAAGTTAAAATAGTTAAATAAAAATAATAAAGAATTCGAATAAACATAAAATATTTAAAAATAGGTAAGAATTGCAGTAGTATGTGTCTTGTAGTCATCGAACCCTGATCATCAGTAGTCAATATTATCCTTGGGAAATATTTTTTAGATTTTTATTATTAATTTTATCATTTGGGAACTAAGGAATTAGAACTAACGATCCTAGTTACAGTGTGAAGATAAATTAATATAGTAGTAAGATCAAATACTGTTGTTATCTGAATTATCTCTAGCTTTAATTTAATTCTCTTAGTTTGTCATTCAACCATATTAGACCCCTGGCATGCTGTCCAGGGGGTTAAACTTGTTTTTCTTTCTATATAATCTCTGCAGTTGGATTAGAAATAAAATCATTGGTTCCTTTCACTCTTTTTCTGTGAACCTTTCCTAGAAGCATCAAGATCCCTGAGATCCTCTAGTCCCATTCTAAATCTCATAAAAATTAATTATCAAATCATAAAAAAATTATCAGATAACTTTCAAATCATTAATAAGAAAAATTCATATAAATTTTAGGTCATAATTTCAACACACATGTCAGTTTCTGTGTTTACTGCTTCAGCCCAGAATTTTGATAAGACTTTGGATTGAACAAGTATGCATCTGGCCTTCTCTATGATAGATTTGTTTGCTCTTTCAGCCATGCCATTGTTTTCTGGAGTATAAGGCGGAGAAAAGTGATGAATAATACCAGACTCAGTGCAAAAATTCTTGAATTCAGTGCTATTAAACTCCCCTCCTCCATCAGAGATGATTATCTTAATCTTCTTTTGGGTCTGATTTTCTGATTCAATTTTAAAATTCTTCACTTTTTCAAGTACATCACTCTTTTTTCTTAGAAATTTAACTACTTTGTATCCAGAAAATTGGTCTATGATTGTTAAAAAGTAAGAAGCGCCTGAAATGGACTGAGTTTCAAAAGGTCCAACCACGTCCATGTTTGTTTTCTCTAGAAATTCTTTTACTTCTTTGAATTTATGCTTAAAAGGTAGTTGTTTCATCTTACTTATTTTGCAAATCTCACAGTCAAATTCTTTTTGATCAGGAAAAATTCTTCTCAAGTAGTTGATGTGTGGATGACCAAATCTAGCATTCCAATCAGAATGTGTCTCACAACATAAATAAGAGAAAATAGAATTCAGTTCTTCAAAGAAATCAGATTCAAGTTCAAACCAATTATTTTCTAAGTTGGTATTTAACATGAAATTTTTATCTATAGTAATTTTGAAATGATTGGATTCAGAATGTTCCTTTTCAATGTTTAATGATTTCTTGAAGAGTCTTGGAATAGAGATCAAGTTTCTATTTAAATTTGGTACATAAAGAACATTTTTCAACCTGATTTTATTGCCAGATTTGTCTTTTAATAAAGCATTTCCCATTCCTTGAGCATTAAGTTGATTAAGATCATTGCCAGTAGTAATGCTTAAATTGACAGAAGAATCTAGTTTAATCAATTTCTTATTGTTCACCATATGTAGAGTCGCACCAGAATCAGCTACAGTAGATTTAGAAAGACTAGACAAGCATTCATTAGACAGGCAGACAGCATCTTCAGCAGTAACAGAAAATAAAGAAGGATTAACTGAGTTTAGAGTTGATTGTACTTCAGTTTTATGAGTTTGATTATTGGGATTTGGTCTAAGTTCAGGATGAGCAGTGCAGCATTTTTCTTCAGGATGTTGTGCAGCAGGATTGTGTTTACCATTACTACAAGCATTTGGATTTCTAGGTCCGAAGTTTCTTTTCTTAGTATTTCCATCTTGACATAAAGCAGTCACAGTTTCATTGTTTTCTTGAGTCTGAGTTTTAGTGATTTCATTTCTAGATTCCTCAGAAAAGACAAATTCCTTGAGCTTAGTCAACGTGGTTTCAGGATAAGTAACTAAATCTATATTCAAGACCATAGTGTCAACAATATTTGACATAGTTTTGGGGAGCTTAGCAAGTATAGAATAGCAGAGAATGTTTTCAGGTACACCACGATCCATGAGAGAGACTTTATTGAGTATTTTTCTACAATTACTGATGTAAGTATTAAGACTTCCTGTCCATTCCATTCTCATAAATTTGGGCCAAACTCTTGCTTTGTTATTGTATTATTGAGAGGCATATCTATTCATCATACTTAACCATAATTTATTTGTATTCTTAGAGTTGTCTAAATTAACTACTGCATCAAAGGCTTCAGGGCTTAAGTGATTCATTAAAATTAGGCATGCTTCAGTTTTCTTAGCTGTAGCAGTGTTGGCAGCAGCACCAGTGAGTTCTTGATCTTCTGCTTCTAAACAATGTTTGAGTAAGTTTTTATGTTTTAAAAATATTTTAATTCTGAAGAACCATTGTTTAAAGTTTTCTCCAGTGAGAGGAGGGATTGCTTTGTTTACTAGTTCTGAGTCAGTCATTCAGATTTTGGTGTTCTTGTTGTAGTCTAGAGTGTTGTAGTATTCTACGTCAGAGACCTGTCCTTATTACGAGTTCCAGGAAGAGACTCTTTTGTTTTGGTTAGTCAAAAATGGTGTTGACTAGTTGGATTTGAAGTCATTACACAGAAAGGAGGAACACGGTTCAGTCGGAATAATGAGTTGCTAGACCGATAGACTACAGCAATATGTTTTCTGAATATATCCTATAAGCTTTAACCGAGTAAGTTTCCAAATCAAAAGTTGAGACTGTCAATCTAATAATTTGGAAACTTAAGGCTAATATTTCAGTCAGAAAAATAAAATAACAAAAATAAAGAAACAAGAATGAAAAAAAAGATGCGAAATATTAAGAGCTACCTTAAGGACAAGTTCTGATAATATGAGATAGACTGAGAAATTTTAAATATTTTTATGACTAAAAATGACTAAGAAATCAATTCAAATCTTGATGAGTTGATTTGATGAATGATTTTTAAAATAATGAAAAAGATTAAAAATGAAATACCAATAGTTAAAATTGCATTTATCCAATGTATGGACTGGTGCTAGCTTTTGCTTTGATTGTGATTAAGACTCAAAATAAAAAATAAAAATATAAAATGAAAAATATAAAAAATAAAATTTAAAAGTATTTTCTTTTAGTTTCTTGATGATTTGAATGCATTGTTGAGAAAAATAAAATACCAGTGTCTTGAATCCAGAACTCTTTCACTCTTGTCTTCTTTATTTTGATCTTGTTTGAGAATGAGAAAAAAAATAAAAATAAAAAAAAATTTGAAGTATGATTAAGCCGAGAATTTTCAAAGTTAAGCCCTCTGGCTGATATTTGTCTTGCATGTTGAAAAAAAAATTAGCATTCATCACAATTAGATCATGTTTCCCAATGAACAATCCCTGGGAAACGTTAGCACGGTGTTTGAGCAGCCGGAACACTCACTCTGCGGGGATAGTAAGCGGAGTAGTTTCCATTCATCTTCTCCTCTCAAATGTGGAAGAAATCATTCCCTTTCTGTCTCCTCTCCAGGAAACCTCAGCACGGTGTTTGAGTAGCCAGCAAACTCACTCTGCGGGGATTGTAAACCAAGTTCCTTCTATTAATCCCCCCCTCTCAACACCTCAAGAGATCAATCACCTTTTGCATCCTCGCAGGGAAGTCTTAACATATTTTTTAAGCAGCCATTACACTCACTCTGCAGGGATTACAAAGGGAGTTTTATCAATTCCCTATCAATTGCAATCAAGATTCATCTTCTCACCACTGTTCATCCCTTGGAATCCAATGGCTCTCCCGGAACAAAAAATCCACCACCAGGGTGCTTCTTAGTCAGATATAATCAAAAAACAACTAATCATAAAAGCAACTCCCACAATCATCCACTTAAACTCAAGGAAAATGATCTTCCTGCCATATATTCTACTGCTTCTTTGCAATGAATCACATCTACTAGGAAGAAATACCTCAATGGATTCTGTTAACTTTGTATTACTTTGAAAATTATTTATTCAATTTGCCAGGGGTCTTAAAATTGAAATTAGGGGTTTAGCAACGTAGATTTAGATAATTTTCTCACACTTAAAATTTTTTTTCTTATCTTCTATTTCTGATAAAATCATAAGAAGGTCTTTGTGAAATGGACAGAAGACTTTGGTATTTATTCATTTCAACTCACTCAACATCAAAAATCACAGCACATTAACCTCATTTATTTTACTCAGTCTCCTCCAGATTTTTTATCATTTTTATAATCAGATTTAAAGATTAAAATTACAATCAAAACACATCAGCTTTGGTATTTCATTTTTTATTTTTATTTTTATTTTTATCTTATCCTATTTTTATTTTTTATTCTATTTTATTTTATTTTAATTTTATCATACTCACCATTCAAAACATTTTTATTAGTCTCATTTATCAATCAGCAAAATCATCTCACCAACTCAGTCTAGTCTTGTTATTTTTATTCTTGGATCTTGTCCTCAAAGGTAGAACAATAATCTTCTTTATTCCTTTATTTATTTATTTTAGTTCTATTTTTATTTGTTTCTTATTGTTATTTTTATTTTTATTTTTTCTTTGCTGATTGAAATTACATCCTTAAAGTTTTACCACTATTAGATTTACAGTCTCAACGTTTATTGAGGACTATACATCGATCGAACAATATAGGTCTTATATATCTGTCTTAGTCGACTCTGTTAAGTTGGTCGAACTGGTCGGAAACTTTCGTAAAACCTTGTAGTTCTTTTCCGACAACTCCTTTCGATTCCCTCTGACTCAAGGATTTTCCAATCTTATCCACTCGATTAACGGTTGTTATATTTTTAAAAAAAACTTAAGGAAAAGATCTGCTTGACGAAAACTGAACGTCCTACATCTCACTGAAACTAGACTTGAACAACTTATATACATAAAATGCCTGACAACTCAGACTCAACATTCAACAAAGCTATTCCTCCTCTTGATGGAACCAATCTTCAACAATGGTCTCTGAGGATTGAAAATTTTTTAGAACACAAAGGATTGCTTAAATACTGTTTAAATCCACCTGAAGAACAAGAAAATGTTACTGCTACTGTTAAAAATAAGAAGACTGAAGCATGTTTAATTCTAATGAATCATCTTAATAGTGCTGAGGCTTTTGATTCTGTTGTTACTTTGGATAATTCTAAGGCTCCACACAAACTCTGGCTCAGTATAATGAATAGGTTTGCTTCTCAATCTTTCAATAACAAAGCAAGAGTTTGGTTAAAATTTATGAGATTAGAATGGACTGGTGGTTTAGAATCCTATGTCAGTACTTGTAAAAAGATGTTGAATGAAATTGCTCTTGTGGATCTTGGTGTACCAGAAAATGTTCTTTGTTACTCAATACTTGCAAAATTACCTAACTCTATGTGGAATATCGTGGACTCAATGGTCTTGAATGAAGAACATGTCTCATTTCCTGAAACTACTCTAGCTAAACTTCAAGAGTTTGTGTTTGCTGAAGAATGTAGAATGCTGAAAGATAAATCTGGTACTGTGATCAAAGAAACTAAGGAAGAGTCTGCTGCTGCGCTGTATCAAAATGGAAATTTTAGAAAGAGATCTGGTAATGGAAGAAATGGTTGCTTCAATGGTAAACATAATCCTGCTGCGTCCCATCCCCTGCGTCCCATCCTGAAGAAAAATGTTGGCACTTACACCCTGAGATTAGACCTAAACAAAACTCTTCTAGAAACGAGAATCATCTTACTGAAGCATCTGAAGCTCCTGCTCCTTCTCTACTGTTTGTTACTGTCACAGGAGGTCCTCCCAGCACGCTTGGGAATAGGGGTCCTGAGCACTCAGATAACTCTCATATGGGACACTCACAGGTTCAATAAGGAAAGAAGGAAGGATTGATTTCTAAGAAGGAAAGGAAGAAGAAGCAGCAGACAACAACTGAAGCAAGATGAATTTGAATGACTGAAGACACATAGAAG
>JNCO01010491.1:0-10071 GCA_000785685.1 Uromyces viciae-fabae
AGGACCAAATCTGACACCCCCCTTTGCTGAGAAGAACTTGCACCAGAAAGATCTTCGAGAGCAACAATCTTGAGTGACTGAAGAACCTTGCGAAGTTGACACTGAGGAACCAATTTAGTCAAGAAGTTGGCTAGCATTGAGAGAGTTGGAACATAAGAAATGAAAATTTTTCTTGATTGGATGAGTTCCCTGATATAATGAAGACAAAGGGACATGTGTTGAGCTCTGAAGTGATTTTGATTAGAATTTGAGTTTGGTAAATCAATTGCGCCCATATTATCACTGAATAAACTAGTTGAAGGTAATGAAATAGCAAAAACTTCTTTGATGAAATTCCTAGACCACATTATTTCTTTTGAGGCATCACTTATCCCCATGTACTCCGCTTCAGTTGTCGAAAGTGAAACAGTTGGTTGTTTCTTACTTTTCCAGCCAACCAGGTTTCCACCAAACAGAATGATATAGCCAGTGATTGATCTGCTGGTGTCCTGGAAAGCACCCCAGTCAGAATCAGAGTAGGCTGCTAAATCGACGCATGACTTGGCGGATCCAGAAAAGTTAAGACCAGAATTTTTTGTGGTTTGCAGATATCTCAAAACGTGTAATCCCGCCTCCAATTGTTTGATTCCGGGTTCCTCAAGAAATTGAGACAACATACTGACAGAGTGTGTGATGTCAGGTCTCGTTGCACAGCTTAAATAGTTCAAAGAGCCGAATAGTTTTCAAAAATTTTGGTTTAGTGATTTGAAGGCAGAGATTTCATCGGAGGTTGGTTTAATCAGATGCGAATTGACCTGTAGAGGCGTAGAAGTCGGATATCAATGTGATAGAGCGTAAGACTCAGTAAGAGTTTCGATGTAGGATGTTTGAGTCAGACTGATGTGATTGTTTGATCTCGTTATCTTCATTCCGAGCAGAAATTCAGCATCTCCTGAATCTTTCATATGAAATTCTTTCTTAATTTTATTTTTAAAATCTTCAACTTATGGTCCGAAGATAGCTAAGTCGTCCACATGAATATAGACATAGATCGGCTGTGAAAGGTGATTTCTGTAAAATACACATGGATGTGCAATGGAAATGACAAAGCCAATTGATTTCATAAAACTTGATATTCATTTATACCACGCCAACGGAGATTGCTTCAAGCCATAAATGGCTTTGTTGAGTTTAAGAACCTTTGAAGAATCTTCGTCAACGCCAGGAGGAATTTTTAAATAAATTTCTTCCTCGATCGGTGCATTGAGAAAAGCACTTCAAACATCTAATTGGTGAAATTCCCACCCTTTCAAAGAAGCCATCGAGATTAGCATCCTGAGAGAATTAAGCCGCCCTGTTGGCGAAAAAGTTTGACCATAATTTAGCCCCTCAACTTGCAGAAAACCCTGAGCGCACAACCGAGCTTTTCGCTCTACCATTTCACCGTGCGCACCAGTTTTGTTGCGAAAAACCCAAACACATGACAAAGGAAACTGGCCATCCCGTCGATCAACCACCGTCCATACACCTAAATCCACCATCCCTTTTAGCTCTTTTTCTATTGCAACTAACCACTCTTGGGCGTTAACCCCTGAAACGGCTTGCTTAAAAGTATTCGGCGTAATATTTTCTTCAACTTTCATAACATTAAGATTTGGACGGTTGGATCTTCGTTTGAAAGGCAGTACATTCAAAGCATCAATATCACTATTGATTTGAGTCGGATGACAAGGGCCAATAACCTTAAGTCTAAAACGTTTTAATGGTTGATTTTGTTGTTCACTCTCCGCATCAGTAATCTGTTCATTCATTTGTTCAGCATCAGCAACAGGCAATTGATTTTCTGCTTGTCCTTGCTCTTGAACATCATTAGATCCTCGTTGATCACCAACAACAACAAAACGTTCAACATGTTCAGATTCATTCTTCTCGGCAACTGCTGGAGCATCTTCTTCATGATCATCGAGCAGGACAAACAACGGATTTACTGATTCAGTACCACAGAGACCGGGAAATACGTTTTCATCAAATTTCACATGCTTGCTAACAAAGGCCTGTCTTGTATCTAAACGGAGGACCTTGTAGGCCAACGTACCATTCACAAAACCCAATAGAACCCCTTCTCAAGCCAAAACATTAAGCTTGTTCCTCCTCAGTTGTTTTGGAATCAAACAGAAAACTTTACACCCGAATGGCCTCAAATGGTCATAGGTTGGTTTTACCCCAGTGAAGATTTCTGTTGGAGAAACAAAGCGAGAATTGGATTTAGACGGAGTTATATTTGACAAATAGGTTGATGTTACTAAGGCTTCTCCCCAGTAACTCAGAGGTAACTTACTCTGAACCAACATTGTTCTCATTTTATCCAAGATAGTTCTATTCGCCCGCTCCACTATCCCATTGTGCTCAGGAGTATACGGTGGTGAAACTTGATGTTCAATGCCTTTGAGCATGAGAAATTCTTTAAGTCGTTGATTGAAAAACTCACCACCGCCATCAGAATTCAAAATTTTGACCTTCTTCCCAGTTTGATTTTCAGCAATTTGTATATATGATTGAATGTTTATGAAAGTATCAGATTTTTACTTCATTGGAAATGTTGATTTGAATCCGAAAAACTGATTGACCACCATTAAAAAGAAATAATATCCAGATGGATTCATTGTTGACATCGGTCCGACGAGATCAAGGTGAATATGATTCAAAACATCAAGAGCAGGATTGAAGCACGAGTTGAAAGACGATCTTACTGATTTTGTTTTTACGCAAACATCACATATTTCATCCATTTTAGCGTTAGGAACCATGAGTTTTAAGCAAGAAAGATCTGGTTGCCCCAAGCGAGAATGCCATTGACTGCCTATGTCGGTTTTAGACAAGAAGACAGAAGGAATAATGAGATTTTTCGGAACTACTAACATGTTTTTTTTGATGTTTGCTTTAAAGTTGAGTTTATCATTTAAAAATATTTCTACAATATCATCTGAAATTCTTTTAATTTTAATTTCTCGTTGAAGAAGCCGAATTAATGAGACAATATTTTGAGTAATACCCGGAACATAAAAACATTCATCCAATTTGACTGAGTCATGAAGAGATGCCAAATTTATTGTCCCAATGCCCTTTGCTCGAAGAATCGATTTCTTGTCTCCAGTTGTTACTGGACAATCTAGAGGAGAGAATTTTTGAAAAAGACTCCTTTGTTGAATCATGTGATGAGAAGCACTGGTATCTAATATAATTCCATGCTTATCATCGGAATTGATTTGAGTAAAGAAAAGCTGCGCATTGAGAAAATTGGTCAAAGGATTAACCGCTAAAACATTAGATTGTTTTCTAGATTTGAGGCTTGATTTTAATTCAGGGTGTAACGTAAAACACTATTCCTTAGAATGCCCAGACACACGCAGATTATGCATTCCCAAACCACATATATTGACTGTTTTGACTGGGTAGCCATCAGGACCGATGTAAGTTCCTAATTGAACTGCCGCATTGTGAGTCAAGACCGTAGCTGAGGTATTAACCGGAAAAGATGGAGGACCACCCCTGGCTTCTTCGTGATGAACCCAATCCTTCAATTTTGCAAGAACTTGAGCGGAACTTTCTAATAATTTTTCATCTGTTAATAGATTATCAACTAGTTTCCAGTAATTTTCAGGTAATTTAGCCAGTACAATATAACTAGTCAAATTGTTGGGTAATTTGATACCGACTACGGAAAGATTATTGATGTGCGATCTTATTTCTGACACATATTTAGATAAATTTGATTTAAAAGTATATCAAATAAAATTGATGAAAACTTGTGACTGATTCTTGGTGGTGGAGCCAGTGAATGATTTCAAGATGCGACTCCAGATTATAGATGGTTTTTTGAGTATATCGGCATCAATGACTTCATTGAAAGCAGAAGTCCCAAGTTTAGTTGCGATAAAATTTTCTGTTTTCAACATATCTAGCATGACCTTGGTTCAAATAATAGCCGGATCAGAAGGAGGTGGCAAAGAGGTTGCCCCAGCCTCATCATTGGTTGCATTCCAAGTTGTTGCCCTGGTTGATTGAACTCCAGAATAATCGGGATGAAGTCTAATAAGTTCCTCCACCGACGATACAGTTAAATACTGTGACAATTGTTTTGAATTTAGATACAAGGAAATTCGGAGCTGCCATTTGAGGAAGTTATGATCCTCAAGATTCGGAATATTATTCTTTTCTTTGTGGTCGAAGTCATTCATTTTATAAGAGGCCTATTTGTTATTTTTATAGTCGTTTGAGTTCGAGGACCTATTGACTGGAAATCTGATAAGTTGAACAAACTAAGGTGTTTTATTTCAACGCCTTGTCAAACAAAGATAACGAAATAAAACAAAATAATGAAATGAAAATGTACCTAAGGCCTCTTGATGAATATGAGAAATGACAAAGATAATAGAATGAAAGAATAAGAAATAACAATGATGTAGGAAACTACATGAAATTATGAATACATTGTTATCATATGATGACAAAAGAGAATAAAAGAAAACATACTATAGGATCAATAATCAGACTCGTAGATTGGTGTTCAATCTATAAAAAGCTGAGCGAGGGTTTAAGAGGGATTGTCCAAAGTAGTAGCTGAGAAGAATAATTTATATATGATTTAGATGAGTTGATGAGTCGATGAATAAGAGTGATTAAATGAAAAAATAAGATAGGAATAACTGACCTCCTCCCCAAGCAAAGTCAACTAATAAGTATGACAATGTAATTCAGGATTTATTTATCTCCTGGGGAGGAAGAAATTTAAAGAACGGAAACTCTTTATATAATTTTAACATAATGATTACATAATCTAAAATAACAAGCGCATGACTTTATTCTTGCTTGATGAAATCATTCATTGAAATCACTCGTTACCAGCAAGCTTGGACCTTACAAGCTTGGACCTTCTTCCTACAACTCTTGAGTACTCTTTGGGTTCAGGACCAAATCTGACAGTGAAGAGGACATCCCTTTGACAGCCGTTAAGACTCCCTGGGGTCTATATGAGTGAAGGGTTATGCCTATGGGTTTGACTAATGCGCCAGCCACTCACCAAGCTTGGTTAGAGGAGGCACTCGGTGAGCTCATCAATGAAATTCGTGTTGTTTATTTAGACAATATTGTGGTGTTTTCTGACTTGTTCACTCAACACAATACACACCTACGCCGAGTTCTGGATAGGCTGTGTTTGGCCAATCCCTATTGTAGTCCAAAGAAAAATCATCTGTTTCAGCCAAAAATCAAGTTTCTAGGCCATTGGATCTTGGCAGAGGGTGTTCAAGCAGATGATGAGAAGATCACTCAAATCCAAAATTGGCCCTCAACTTGGTCCTCTAAAGGAGTCAAGAAGTTCCTTGGTACTGTCCAATGGATGAAGAAGTTCATCTGGGGATCGGACAAGTATGTTGGTACCCTTAGCCCGTTGACTAGCTGAAAACTGGACCCAAAAGACTTCAAGTGGGGGGATGTGGAGGAATCTGTAAGCTTAGAGAGTTTTGTTCATGATCCTTTATTGCAGCAAGTAAGGTAAACACAACTTAATAGAAGTAATTGAAACTGAGAAACAAACAATATGAGAAATTATTTTGATAACTTGATTTAAATCTAATTGAGAATTATAGATTTACCTTAGAGTATCTTTTGATCTTGATAACAAGGAAGAAATTTAAATGAAACTAGAAAAGGAATGTTCACAACGGAGAGTCTAAATTTTGAAATTTGAGTGGTGATTTTAATTTTTTATTTTATTTTGTTAGTTTTGATTTTTAGAAGAAAAAAGGAAATGACGATGAAAAGAAATTGATAGATTTTTTATTTTTATGATTTTTTAGTTATAAGAAATTTTTCGGCATTACCTGCCCAGACACAACTCCTAGCTCCTCCTTAAGTAGTTCACTAATTTTCTTTAGTCTTGTTGAAGAATTTGATCGTAATTTTTCCGAGATGAGATGTTGAACCGATTGAGAATGAAGATTGAGATGAGTGAGATTGAGATGAAAATTGGACGAAATGAAAAAAATAAGAAAAATAGAAATTGAAAAAAATAAATTAATTAAATTGTTTTCCTTCTTGCTCCGTAGCAACAGCTAGAAGATTCACACTCCAACACTCCTCCTTGAATCGATAGCTTTCATGTGCAGAAGAGGCATTGCCTCCATAAGTTTGAGTCTTGAGAGAGGCTTAGTTAAAACATCAGCTAACATTTGGCTACTTCGGACATGAGTTAGAATAAGAAGTTTTTTATTTATCAAATCACAAACATATTGAAACCAAAGTTCAATATTTTGACTCTCAGCATTTAATTTGTTTTCCTTGCTAACAAAAACAGCACTCATGTTATCATTTAGAATATGTGGTACACTGAGCTTAATACCTATTGACACAGCCAAATTTGACACCCACCACATTTTCTTTGCGCACAAGTTGATTGCCACAAGTTCCGCCTCCATCGTTGATTGCGCCACAATCGGTTGTTTTTTTGTTGCCCAACAGATAGGATTTTCAAAAAAAGTGATAGTATAACCGGAGGTTGATTTCTTTTGTGGCTTGCTTTTGAGATAATCTGCATCAGCCCAGCCACACAATATACTCGGATTTTTAGACTTGACGAAATGAATACCAATTGCTGTTGAACCTTTGATATAACACATCAAATGCTTTGCCGCACTCCAATGCGCCATTGTTGGGGATGCAGCATGTTGAGCAAGTACATTCCTCGCAAAGGTAATGTCGGGACGAGTATGAAGAGCCAAGTTATTGAGCATTCCCACCGCTTTTTGCATGGTAAATACATCAAACGGTGGATATTCGCTATCGACAAGCTGCTGGAGATTCATGGGTGCTGGAGACGATACTGAGTTTGTGTCTTTCATGTCAAAGGTATCCAATATTTTATTGGCATAATTGACTTGATGTAACATAAGAGAGCCATCCGGCTTCCAATCTAGATTGTATCCTAGGTGTTGATTTAGGTTTTTCTTGACTTTCAATTTGTAAGTTTCTTGCATTTTCTTCAAAAATAGCAGAATTTCACTTTCAGAGTGACCAACAATTAACCCGTCATCCACATGCATGTGAAGAAGAAGAGAGTTATTGACATTTTGGTATAAACTACTATCAATGGCTGATGGTACCAAACCCACATTCTTTAGGGTGTCTGTGAGATGTGCCTTCCATTTTCTGGGAGCTTCCTTAGTACCATATAAAGACTTGTTTAACCGCCACACATAATCTTCTTTCCCTTCAGCTTCATAACCGAGAACTTGAGAAATGTAAATAGGAGCATAAATTTCACCGTATAGAAATGGGGTTTCCGCATCAAATTGATAGACGAACAAATTTTTGTATACAGCTAAGGACAAAAGAAGCTTGAGGGACTCATTTTGTGCTACACTAGAGTAAGTCTCAAAATAATGTTTCATGTTAATTTGATGATTACCAAAACAAACCCATTGTGCTTTGAATTGTTCGGTTAAACCATATTCATTCAGTTTGCGAGACAAAACCCACATGCCTCCTATGACTTTGTTGTTTGCCAAAGGTTTTACCAGTGTGCTGGTATTCTTTTGAACGAGAGAGTGATATTCGGCGTCCATGGCCTTTCGCCATTCCGGTGCTTCTTGTTTATTGTTGAGAGCATCATTCATGGAAACGATTTCAGTTAGGTTTATCACACAGTTACCAGGTGCTCCAATTCCTTGTATCTAAGATACATTAACACCTTTCGCGTCCACATAGGATAGTTGGATCCATCAAAAGTCGGTATGGCGTCATTATTGTCTTTCTCATTTAGTGTGTCAACCTGGTTGGCATGCGATTGCCTACTAGATTCCGCGTTTTGCTCTGGCGCATGAGAAGGATTTCTTGGAACCATTCTTTTTACGAAGATGCCACTCTGCTCTTGTTATTTTTGTTATCATCGTTTCAATTTAAGTTTTTAGTTCACTTCAAGGTTCTCCTTTCGGTTCCCAAGACTGTAAATCTGCAAAAGTCGAAACAACTAAGAGTTTTTGTTGCAATTAGATACATGAAACAAGAATGACAACATGAAGATACAAGAAAACAAAAGATCATAAATATTCTATAATCACCTAAGAGCAGAATGAATCTTTGCTTGTAGCTTAATACAGATATGAGACGAATGATAGATACTGGGTGATAAATAAAATTAATATTTTATAAATTTAGAATGTTTTCTTTTGTGTCTTGATTTTGTTTCTTGCTACCTGTTCGAGTTTTTGATTTAAGAAGAATAATGAAATTTCAACTTCTATTTCATTTTTTTTTTTTTTTTTCCTTTCTCTATTTATTTTGTTTTTATAAGAAAAAAAAACACTATACTTTTATTTAAGAGGGAATGTTGATCCCTAGAATCGTTTTTGTCTTTTTGCAATTTGATTCGCTGCGACGATTTTATTTTCTCTGCTCTCCTCTTCCGTTGAGAAGGATATAATTCGGTCTTTTAATGCCTTGTATGGTCTACTTGGAATACGCGATGCACAAACATTGTTAGTGCCATTTGTCGCTTCCGTCATGCATGGGTTTACTCACATTGCATGCTTCTTTACTCCTGGTCAGTCAAGATTGTCTTGCTCTTCGCTAACGCATGTGGCTTTGTTTTTTGCTTCATCTACAAGATGTAATGCGTCAGCCATGCAGCTAAAGATTTTAGACTGGTTAATCCAAATTAGATTACCTGAGTTTGTTTTTGCGCAACTATCGGCAGTTGGGCCGTTGCATGCATCATTGATGCTAATATTCTGATAAAAATCCTTTCTCGATGGCAGGTACTGAGTGTTGTTCCCTTCATTGTTTTCACACTTCTGTCCTCAGAATGCAAGGTATGCGATTGCAGACAATAAAATTCCAAACGGACCAACTGTTCAAGCCGGTGATTATGTTAGATGGAGGTTGAGGATATTTCCTTTTTTTGATCCATCGATGAAACTCTCTGAAACTCGCTGTATTTTATTCATTTTGACCTCTCAGTGATTGGCAAATTGGTCGCGATGCCTCTCTATGGGGACCTGACTGCTTGGAGTTTAAACCAGACTGTTGGATTGATGAGAAAGGCAGCATCAAACAATTTGGACAATTCAAATTCCATGCCTTTAACGTAAGTGCTCTTTTACTTAAGGGTCTCTAAAACTACCAACAGTACTAAAGTATAATTGAAATTTGGGTTGGTCTATTAATATTTCAAAAATCGATGGATTCATGGTGCAATCAATCTATCTCACCTCCAGGGTGGTCCGAGGGTTTGTTGGCTAAAGAAAAAGGAGAAAACGGAAACATAAAGAAATGATAAAGAAAAAAGAAAGAAAAGAATAAAAGCATAAGAATAAAAATAAAAGAAAGGAATAAAAATAAAAGAATAAAGATGAAGATAAAAATAAAAATAAAAAGAAGAAACATAAAAATAAAAAGGAAAATGAAATGAAAAATAAAATGAAATGAAAGAAAATAAAATAAAAAGAAAATAAAATCAAATCAAGTAAAATAAAATCAAATCAAATAAAATAAAATAAAATAAAATAAAAGAAAATCACATAAAATAAAATAGAATAAAATAAAATAAAATAAAAGAAAATAAAATAAAATAAAATAGAATAAAATAAAATAAAATAAAATAAAATAAAATAAAATAAAATAAAATAAAATAAAATAAAATAAAATAAAATAAAATAAAATAAAATAAAATAAAATAAAATAAAATAAAATAAAATAAAATAAAATAAAATAAAATAAAATAAAATAAAATAAAATAAAATAAAATAAAATAAAATAAAATAAAATAAAATAAAATAAAATAAAATAAAATAAAATAAAATAAAATAAAATAAAATAAAATAAAATAAAATAAAATAAAATAAAATAAAATAAAATAAAATAAAATAAAATAAAATAAAATAAAATAAAATAAAATAAAATAAAATAAAATAAAATAAAATAAAATAAAATAAAATAAAATAAAATAAAATAAAATAAAATAAAAAAAGCTTCACTCAACCTTGAAAATCAAAAAAAAAAAATCACACAACTCAAATCTCAAAAAACTATACAAAA
>JNCO01010492.1:0-10069 GCA_000785685.1 Uromyces viciae-fabae
AATTGGGGGGGGTAGTTTTATGAATACCTGGGATGGGATTGGGATTAGGTGCTTGTTCGTGGTGGAATGTACGTGGAAGAGGGGAAGATTGTGGCTTGGAAAAAAAATGCGGGCTGGGGTGGGTGCAGGTGCACCTGAAAACTGGCCTGCATGCACCCGCGGGGTCTACTCTGAAACCCCTCAATAATATAGGGAATGATATGGTATTGGACAAGAGCACCCCAGGCGTCACTTGACGTTTTTTAGACGTCTAGGTTTCCTGTATTGCCTGTATTGCCACCTCATTGTTCAATAAATACATTACAGCTACCAAAAGGAAGAAAAATTTATGATTAAATGAATCCATTGACTGTTTTTATGGTTAAAAAACAATGAATCGTGTTTATTATAATATCAGATAAGCTATTCCTTTGTTTTACAAAAGAAAAAAGAAAAAAACCAGAAATCCAAAGCATTTAGAAAGAGATAAAATAAATAAACCACCAACAGGATCAACAAAAACCCAGGATAAAAGAAATGCAATTAAAAAATATTGAAATAGAAGCAGGAAGATGAAAATGAAAATGAAAAAAAAATGGCGACATCCAATGAAATGAGATGAAGTTTATTGGGATTCAATATCAGCAGATCGAGGATGAGCAAGTAGTCCCGAATCAAGCTCTTCAGCTGAATCTACTTGTATTTGATCATCTCCATGGCTTTCTTCGACTGATTCGTGATCAAGTTTAGATTTTTCATACGGGAATAAAACAGCTCTATCTATAGCGATAGGTAATCCCCTATGTCTACCTCTCAGCATAACGACTTGCGTTTCAAGAATCAATAAGAACAATCATAAAACATAGAACCAAGTCAGTCAAACAAACTGTCAATAATAGAAAGAAAACATTCATTTTAGTGAAGAAAATGGAGACTTGCCTATAACTATCAGTTTGCTGAATGGAGAAAAACCACCAACCATAGAGGTAGCAGAATCAGGAAGTCCGATACTCAAACCAATGGTACCATAACTAAAGCAAGATAACAAAAAGTTGCAAATAAACAACAAATCAGTCTTCAAGGTCCGCAACAGCAGGAACTTGAGAAAATAAATTTGATGACCCGACAGTAAAGAAAGTTAACAAACGCGCTGACGACCTCAAATATTATACTAAAAATGCTAAAAGATGAATTGGGAGTTTCGCTGGTAATTATTTTATTTCTTTCTGCAATACAAATACACCAAACTGCTAAAGCGAGCCACCTGGGATGATGAATTTTGTTATCATATATAGAAACATATATATGAAGAGATGAATTCTATTAGCTGAGCGTCTCTTGAAAGTCTTCCATAATTTCCTTTATGGCAAGTAGAAATAAAAATTAGAATATTCATTTTTGAGAAAAAGATATATGTACCAGATATCAAATGCCAATTGTTGACGTATGTGAAAAGCAAAATAACTCGAAGTACTCATGAAACCGTCATCATGCTTGTGAGTATCAGGAAGAATAGCGCAATTGATGCCATCATTTTGCTCATGAAGATGATAGCGACTGGATTGAGTTTTTGGCAAGAATAGGTTTCTCATCCATTTTATTCTACTATTTTCTTCTGATGAATGACAATCAAAAGAAACATTAGGCTGCGGCAATGGTGAGATATTTTTTTTCATGTTGATTGGATCTTCTAAGACTCTTTCGCTAGGTGTTGCATCTTGTTCTTCTACCACATGTGAATTGCTCGGTTGATGAAGTTCTTGGGGATCAAAAATACCCATGGATCGTTCTTCATACACATTTGTTGCTCGAATCGAAATTGCTATCGGATAAACTGCAATGTACATCTGGTAAGAAAAAAAAAACCGCCTTTCAACTCTTGGATTGATTTTTGAATAAATAAAGAAATTCGGACCATTATAAGGAACAAAACTTGTACTGCAGGCGCCAAATCAACTAATGGAATAGTTGAAAACCCAGCCGCACGAACGGATAAAGATTGAAGTAAACCCACTACAATTCTCTTCAAGAAGATCAGACAAGAAAGTTAATCAATTTGATACAAAAATTCTGACAATGATCTCTCCCAATGAGGGAGAATAATTAATGATTAAATTCTAGAAAAAGATTTATTTATTTTTTTCTTCCCCTACTTAAAATTGAACTCAACTGTGCTAAGTGGGATCGATTCAATTTTAGGATTGCCAATATCCAAAAGTAAAAAACCAATCCAATCGATGAAGGTGAAAATGAATAAAATCCATAAAAGATACCAAGTCTGACGGGAAGGAAATAGATAAATAAAGCATCTCCTGGGATGATCTAGCAGGAAGTTTAAAACATCGGTTCTACCACCTCCGACTTTCCGACGCTCTTCTAGTGTACTTTGCGGACAGGCCTTAGATAAAGCCCAAATAATTGCTCTAAGTATGATGGGGTAACCTGTGTTTCCTGCTATGATTAATATTGAACATGTGAACATTAATAAATAAGCGTCTTGAAAGACAGTAAAACCTGCATCAATCAAACTGAATGAACTGTGTGAGTAAATACAAGAGGGTAGACTTTGAATGGAAATAGAGTTGACTAACGACATTCCTCCGTTGGTAAAGCTAGAGCAAATGATCCAAATCACATACCAAATTCTGTTAGTACCACCAGGACCTTCAAAAACTTCAGGAAATCTTTTTCCTCCTTGGGGCGTTTCTAAATATGGAACTAAAATCAATAAAGCTGCTACTTGAAAGATAATCCAGTAGCCTATTATAATCTTGAAAAGTATTGACAGAGCTCTGTATTCGACCCCTCCCAATTCTTCTGCTTGAGCGGATGTTAATGTCAAAAAATTTGAATTCCGGCCAACAATGGCCTTTCACCGGCAAGAATAAAAATATGAAGGATTAGAAGTAATTTTTATTTCCCACTTAAATATCTTAAGAACTTGATAGGTTAAACAAGATGATTCGCACATTGAACTTGATGTAAGATACAGTTTTCACGCTTCGAATCCTTTCAGCGATAGCATCTGCTCCAAGACCGAACAACCACTCGACCAACTTGCGTTTTTCCTTTTGATCAAACTTTGGTGCAGTTAGACTGGATGTGCGAACGAATTCAAGGGAATGCTTAGGTTCCGCCGCAAACCAGCCCGATAGAATTTTGCTTCCAGTTTTTTTGATCAATGAGATAACTGGATTCGGAAATCCCCCAAATCCCTTCAGCGATGTGGTTCGGGGAGCAAAGGAAGATCCTTGTCTTCGAGAAGCAGAATATATCAAACCAGGAATGGAATGCTGGCTCTGGAAATACGAAGAACCCCTTGTCCCCATAGATGCCGATTGCATGGCATGATGATGAGGATTCGAAACAACTGTGATGTCACCTATCAGGTCAAGCAAGTAAGCTGTGTAATTTTTTTTCTTAAAAAAAACGATTACGATGAAGTTTTTGTGATATAAAAATAAATGAACGCAACCTGAAGATGCTTGTGGAGATTTCATGATGCGACGTCTCAAGCCTTCAGATACATCGTCATGAACAACGGTAGAAAAACTACCGCGCGTTCTCCGCCGTTGCGGTTTTTGCATGTCTGGCATTCGACTCGGAAAGTTTGCTTCTATACCAGATATCAAGTCTAGCCGGTCTGGGAAAAGTGAGTCGACATCACGATGACTGGTCTCTGAAGTAAACGAAGATTGACCCTGGAGTTGATTTTGAGTTCCAATAAATGTGTGGGGCGGAGTCCAATTATTATTTGATGCAGTTTGGCATTCTGGAATCACCAAATTATGCTGCCGTGCAAAGATCAAGCGACGATCTCGGGAAGGCGTGCGAAAATGAGGAGGATAATTATGTTGAGATGTCGTGGATTGATCTGAACATTAAGGGCTTGATTTTTACTCAATTTTGATAATCAAAGCAGATATTTAGGAAAATGGAGTACAAGAGGGACACACACCAAGGGTAGCTGCGCGAGGGAAAAACGTTTGAGCTCGATGCATTTGGATATTCTGATGTTCGCCTTCCTCAAAAGTAATATTATTGTAAGTAATATTCCCAGTAATCATTGGGGGCAATTTCAGAATGGACAACAGTCTTCGTCTTGTGTCAAGTGGAGGAGAGTTTGACTGATGTTCAAGATTAATAAGTGAAGAGCGAGCTCCCACAACCCCACCATCACTATTCCTGCGCAAGAGGGGTGGTGGCTTGCAGCTTCCACTCTTTGATTTTGGAAAAATGCCTCGAGTATGTGCAATCTTTCGTGGTGTATCAGTCATAGGCACTTGTGTTTGATCGTTTTGGCCATGGGAATCAAAATGAGCTATGGGATCAGAAAAGTTGAAAGGCAGTGGCTTGGTTTGGGTAGATGTTGAATTTGTCAATGCTATAGGTTGATGACTGTGTTCTCGTATGGTCGAAGGCTCGAGAAATATATTTGATTGAGATTTAGCGGTATGCAGGTTTGCTTTTGATCCAGATTGTACTGGATTAGGTCTAGTTCCATTATTTCGGTGGGTACTCAAATTCATCTCTCCTGAGGTCGTCGGGAGTAGAAAACTATTCGGAGGAATTGGTGAAGATATGATAAGGGGATGGGCCGAGTGAATAAGGGATTGGAAACGTTTTTTGAACGCTGATAATCGGACATAAACCATTACAATAGAGACCGTTGCTGTACTCCCAATGGACATGAGGATGTATAGTAAGGCTTGCTGAGACCGATTCAATGAGGCCAACAGAATAGTATTCAAACCAGTCATACTGCGTCGTGGGTTAAAGCCAGAGGGTAAAAGAAGGGTGAGAATTAGCAATCAAGAATGAACTAACAAAAATTGAAGAACAAGTGATGAGACAATACGTCATTGCACTATAGCACATGAATAAGCAGTTTAAGAAGTTGTGTGCTTGAGGATCGAGCTGACGGAAGTCGTCCAGAAGATAAAAAATAATGGCAAAGAAGACAGGAATGAAGATAAAAGTGAGAAGATGACATCTGTAGAAATTGAGCTCGAGATAGCGCCAGGGCTTCAGCAAAACTGGCCATTGCCATTGTCTCAAACGGCCGAATAGATTTAAGTTGTTGACCGCAATGGGTGGATGCTTTGGGAGCTCCGTATTCGTTAAACTTGCGTTAGCAGAATTCCTGTTTGGCGGGTAATCTGAATTGAATCCTTTGGCACAATTTATGGAGGCCGGAAGAAGAAGATCTTGATGCTGATCCACATTAACAACACCTTGTCTAGTTTCTAGCATTGAAACAGCTATATTGATGGGAATACTATCTGTATCATTAACTGGCTGATTGGGTGAATTCAAATATGGAATATGTGAGTTTGTGGGGAAAACCAGGCGCTGTTGCTTCTGAAGAATGGTGAGAGAAATTTAAGGATAAGTGGGTTATCAGCATACATAAGCTGTGTATCCTGCTAGAAAGTGTGAATCCTTCTAGAAAGAAGCGTCGAAGACTCACATCAAGAGGATGAGCAGATTTTTGTAATTCGGTAATAGGGTTGTTCTCAATGTTTTACTGAAACTGGTACGCCTTCAGTTGCGAGATGGATGGCTGGCTGTGTGAATGCTCATGGAGAGGAGGAGCTTTGTGGGGAAGAGCTCGAACGGGATTAAACAAAAGGGTCCGTGGGCACAATTAATCTCTCCCTCAATCCTCCTGATGAGAAATGTATTCACAATTATCCAGTTGGTAAATTTGTAGGAGGGAACTCAGAAAATATCTTTGATATTTAGGTAGGAAAAAGAATGGATGGATTGATCATTGAAATCATGGCTAACATCTCACCATCTGACCCTAACTAGAGCAACTCCAGCGGCCTCGCTATACAGAGGCCCGCGACCCAAAATCAGCGTCCAAACAGACTCGCAAGAGGATCCAAATTTGATCCAGACTCGTTAAACGCCTTGGTTTGTAGTCTCCTCCAGACCCTCCATCTGACTTTCCACGTCACCTTTTCGTCCTTTCTCCACTTCCTTCCGCATGTCTTCCAACTCCTTCACCCTTGATCCGATGCTCTTTCAGCATGGGAATTCCACAATAGAACACCAACTCGCCCAACAAACAAAGATGAAAACACTCCTATTCCATAAAAATCAAAAGAAGATACCCCCGTTGCTCACGAAATCTGAAATAAGAATGAATAAAAAAGAACAGGATAAGGAAAATAATAATGATGATTCAAAAAACATCAAGCAGAAGACTTCAAAATCTCACAACTGGTGCGTCAAAGAAGACCAGGCACTTCGCAGGAGCTAGCTCAACACATCCAAAGGCACCACTGTTGGCACTGATCAAACAAAGTCAAAATTTTCTGGTTGTATTCATGATATGTATCTTGATTTGATCCAAGGCACCTTTGAAAAGGTCAAGAAGAAGTAAAAATTTCAAACACTTTCCAAATCAATCAAGGGTGGGTCTGCTACCCTAACATTAGTGTTAGTGTAGCGTAATTCTAGTTTTTTTGCACTAACACTACTGTTAGTGTTAGGTTTTTTTTTTTCAGCTAACACTAACAGGTTTTGAAAGAAAAAAAAAGCATAGTGTAGTGTTAGTTGGACATAAAAAAAAAAATAATGCTAAAAGATTTTGGGATTTTGGCCACGTTAGCGGTGTTAGCGGTGAAAAATGACATGCTAGGTGTTAACGTTAGTTTCCAAACAGCTATGATTCATGTTAGAGTATCTTTCTTGTAACTAACACTAACTGTTAGTGTTAGCAGGTGATAACACTAAAGTTAGCATTAGTTTTGGCTATGCTACCCATTAGCATTAGCACTTACATAAGACATTGTTAGTGTAGCAAAAATAAATACAAAAAGTACCATATCAGTTGGAAAACCTAATCAATAAACAGATATTTTGTGTTTTATTATTATTATTATTATTATTTTTGTATTTTTTTACTTTTTTATTTTATTTTTTTTGTATTTTGTTATATTTTGTTTTCATTTTGTTTAAGAATTATTCAATTTGTATTTATTATATATAGGCTGACATCCCAATTCAAACTATCTGGTTAAAAATTGAAACACACTGCACTATTAATTCATGGGCTTTACAATTAATAGTGCAATGTGGTTCAATTTTTTTACAAGAAATTTTGAATTTAGATGTCTGCCTATATATATTGATTATGTCTTCAAAAAAAAAAACGTAAACATTTAAATACAAATAAGGATAAATAAAGATAAAAAATAATATAATAAAAAATATAAAAATATAAAATGTGACTACGGGATTTGTTGGATGTCTGGAATTGAATATTGTCAGGGTGACCACAGCCATATAAGATATAAGTCATCATCAATCACTCTTTCCCTTAATTTTTTTTTTTTTTTCAAAATTCACATCACACTTGCTTGTTAGTTTAGTGTATCTGTAGTAGTAGCTTAGCTGTACTACTTTATATAGCGCAGTTCTAGCTTTAGCGTATCCTTATGTTAGTCAGTGTAGTGTAACATGAGTATCAGCTACGCTATAAAATCCTTGAATTCTGTTAGCGGAAAAAAAAATTGTGTTACTTCTTAGTGCAGCGGCAATTTTCAGGTGCTAGGAATAACCAAACTTCTGAAAAAAAAATTGCCGCTACGCTAACCAACAGAAATTTGTAAGAAATATCCGCTAGAAATAACAAAAGTTTGAAAATGTAAAATGTCCGCTACGCTATGCTAAAAGGGCCGAATAGGATAGTGTAGCATAGCAACCCAGCCTTGAATCGATTGAGGGGCGCTTTGGAGAATAGATGGCACCATATCCAGAACCAAGTAAGCAAATTTTGTGGGTACCATGCCCAGGTTCAAAGAAGAATGTGCAGTGGATGCAATTGGATGATGTGGTACAAGAGGAAATTCTATATGATTTTTTTTCTTCAATTTTTATGCAATTTTCTTTCTCTTTTTTGAAGATTGTGGAGGCAGACGTACTTTTAAAACGGACACAGGGAAATCATTAAATTTAGATCATTTCTGGGGCATACTTCACCATGCACCCAAATGGTGCACACATTTGGATGAAGCAAATGGCCATGGACAAGTCAAACCAAAAATTTATGGAATCAGATCAAAGAAATGATTCAACTGTCAAGGCAAACAAACTCGCAAGCAAAACTTCGAGTTTGATCTCTTTTATCACTGACAACACATCTGCTGAGGGCTCATTACGTGCAGAAGGTCAAAAAAAAATCAAAAAAAGTGACAGAACAAAGATATTTTAATCAATGAACTGCTCAAAGGTCAGAAGGCATTGCTTGAAATCTCCTGTGAGAAAAAGGAGTCGTTTGATTCCTTTGCTGATGATATGATCATGAGCAAAAACCTATCTGGAATGGATCCAGAACCACTCGATTATTTTCAAGCAAAAAGAAGAAAAGCAATTCAACACTTGAAAAAGCAAAGTTAGTGCACCAATCTATTATTCTTATGATCAAACAGATCTGCACAGATATGCTTTTTATGATTTCTTATGCTCTCCCTTCTCATCCCTTGGCTCTCATCCCTTGACTTTATTTCTTTTTATCATGATCACCAATGTATTTTCATCTTGATTATTGGTTTTTGCAATAAATATTGTTTCTATTTTCTCAAAACCACCTATATTGCATCTGAAGCTTTTTTCTTGTCCCTTTTATAATTATCCCAAGCAATTTGAGTGTTTTTTTCTTGGGAAAAGATCTTACAGATCAAGTAATTATTTTTTAAGAATCACTCAAACGTTTTTTAATTCAATAAAACACAAAATGATCAAGTAAATGATCAAGGAAGTATAATTTTGAGTAATTTTTTTATGCATTACTCAATCAATTTTGAATTCAACAGAATACACTTGAGTAATTTTCTTTTTTCAAAATACATTATCAAACATTTTTAAATTGAGTAAGGAAAAAGATACAAGTGTCAAGATAGACAAGAAGTGAACAGGTTACAAGTGCGAGATTGGTTGAGCACAAAGTGAAAAAGAAGGGGTAAGAAAAGGGATAAGAAATTTAATCTTCTCCCAACAATGTATTGTCATTGCAAGAAAAAAAGATCAAAAAAAGAAGAAAAAAGATCAAAAAAAGAAGAAAAAAAGAAGAAAAAAAGAAGAGCAAAAGAAGAAAAAAAGAAGAAAAAAAGGAGAAAAAAAGAAGAAAAAAAGAAGAAAAAAAGAAGAAAAAAAGAAGAAGAAATAGAAGAGAAATAGAAGAAAAAAAGAAGAAAAAAAGAAGAAAAAAAAGAAGAAAAAAAGAAGAAAAAAAGAAAAAAGAAAAAAGAAAAAAAGAAGAAAAAAAGAAGAAAAAAAAGAGAAAAAAAAGAAGAGAAATAGAAGAGAAATAGAAGAAAAAAAGAAGAAAAAAAGAAGAAAAAAAAAAGAAAAAAAGAAGAAAAAAAGAAGAAACAAAGAAGAAAAAAAAAAGAAAAAAAGAAGAAAAAAGGGAAGAAAGAAAGGAAGAAAGAAAACAGAAGAAAGAAGAAAAAAGGAAGAAAAAATCCTTTCTTTAAAAAGGGAAAGAAACAAGAGTAAAAAATACAAATAAATATGAGAAAAAACATGAGAAGAAAAGAAGAAGAAAAAGAAGAAAAAAAAAGAAAAAAAAAGAAGAAACAAAGGGGGGGGGGGAAAGAACAAGAAAAAGAAAAAGAAGAAGAAAAAGAAAAAGAAAAATAAAAAGAAAAATAAAAAGGAAAAGCAAAAGAAAAAGAAAAAGAGAAAGAAAAAGAAACAGAAACAGAAAAAGAAAAAAGAAAAAGAAAAAAAAAAGAAAAGAAAAATAAAAAGAAAAATGAACAGAAAAAGAAAAAAAAAAAGAGAAAGAGAAAGAAGAAAAAAAGAAAAAGAAAAACAAGGAGAAGAAGAAAAGAATTTAGAAAAAGAAGAAAAAAAAGCAAAAAAAGGAAGAAGAAAAAGAAGAAGGAGAAAACATAGGGAAAAAAAAAGGAAAGGAAAGAAGAAAAAAGTGAAGAAAATTACCCCTATTTTTTCTCTTTTTTTTTGTGTATTATGGCTCTCTTCTTTTTTCTACCTTCTCTTTTATTTATTTATTTATTTATTTATTTATTTATTTATTTATTTATTTATTTATTTATTTATTCATTTATTTATT
>JNCO01010493.1:0-10069 GCA_000785685.1 Uromyces viciae-fabae
CACCATCAGGGCGTCACAAGAGGACCTGAACAGATATAAAAGGGCCTCCCTCTTCGTCCTGATCCTCCTCATTCACTTTTAAACATCACTTACATATTCATATATTATTCTTAGCTCATCAACTGCGCCCAGGAATCCGTGAATCTAGTGATACTTAAATTTCTGAACTCTGTTTCTGCTCAACAGATTAAACTTAAGCTATTCTTTTGTCAAAATACATTTAGTGGTAAGTATACTAATCATAATAAAAGTAGTGAGTACTTTTCTAGTATATTTTCTGCACTTAACTAATAAAAGGGCATTAAATCACCCCTGCATAGCAGGCCCCTACGCTCAGGGCATTTAATAACCCCAGTTTCATACTGGCCCCTGTTAGATTCAAAGGGTTGTTCAAAACCACCCCTATCTGTGAACAGATAGGTCCCTTCTACCAGAAAAGGGCTTTAAATAACCCCAGCTCAGCTGGCCCCTCTTTAAAAAAATAATATATATATATTTAAAATATCATTAAAAATATCATTAAAAATATATAAAAACATTCAAAAAGATTTAAATACATATAAAAAATCTTACCATACACTTTTTGCACCGTGTGTAGCTAGTAGAGTTAGGCTCTAGGCATCACATAGGCTGACACAAAATCTTACGTCTAGACACTAAGCAAGCATATATCTCAAAGCACGTCAAATTTGATGAATTATCATTTCCTGGAATTTCAGGCAGTCAGTCTCTTAATCCTTCTTTTTCAATGATCAATCCGATTACATTGTCAGATACAACAATTAATCAAGAAGCTGAGGTGGTTAATCGCGTTGAGGATGTTCCTCTCGATGATGAAACAAATCAAATCGATGGTGAAAGCCAACTATCTCATGTTGAAGATGTTGTTGAACAACCTGTTGACCCTGTCTCTGTGGTGGATCAAAAACCTTGTCATTTCAAGTTGAAAGTGATTGGACCCCGGCACCCTACTGAAATGAATGGTGACATCAATCAATTAAATATTCTACCTTTTAGTAGAAGAACAAAGGTGTTTATCGCTTCCTGCATCGAGAAAATGGTACCAAAAACTTTTAATCAAGCGGTTTTGGGGAATAACAAGGAAGAATGGATGGAAGCGGTGAAGAAGGAGTTGGGCGGTATGTGTGAGCTTGGAGTATGGTCGGTTGTGGATCGTGTGGAGGGACAGTTTCCTTTGTCCTGTGTCTGGGTCTTTAGGAACAAACATGGAGCTGATGGCGAAATTATTGAGCGAAAGGCACGGTTGTGTGCGCAAGGTTTTCTACAAATCAAGGGAATAAACTACGGACAAACGTTTTCACCTACAGGAAGATTAAATTCTCTACGGTCACTAGTTTCCATAGCTTCCTCGAAAGGGTGGCAATTCCATCAGTTAGATGTACGTAGTGCTTTCCTTAATGCTCCCATTGAAGAAGAAATATATTTGAAAATTCCTCCTGGCCTAAATGAAGATTCAACGACAAAGGTTTTAAAATTAAATAAGGCCATCTACGGATTGAAACAATCTCCGTTCGCTTGGTACAAACGAATCTCACAATTCATGATCTCAATTGGTTTCAAGGTCTCTGTGGGGGATCCTTGTGTTTTCTTGAGAGACGATTCGACTAAACCAATTTATATATATATTCACGTCGATGATTTAGCCATATTTGGCCCATCAGTTGACGAATTTAAAGAACAGATTAAAAAAGAATTGAAGATGAAGGACTCTGGAGAAGCAGATTTCCTTCTCGGAATGAAAATCTCACGAAATGAAGATGAAATCAGCTTAACACAAGTCACCTATGTAGAAACATTACTGGAATCATATGATTTGTCACATTGATATCCAAAATCAACACCATTACCTGTGAATATCAAATGAGTAAAATCAACTCCGCAAGAGATTATTGAATTTGAAAAATTGAATGAAAACTATCGACAATTCGTCGGTTCTTTGAATTATCTCAGCTGCGCTACAAGACCAGACATAACTCATGCCGTCAGTGTTCTTTCACAATTTCTAGAAAAACCAGGCATAAGACACTGGGAAGCTGGATTGCATGTACTGCACTATCTTAGGACAACAAAACACAATGGTTTGAGATTCAAAGCCTCCAAAAATGAAAAATTGTATTTATCATCTTACTCTGATTCTGACTGGGGAGAGTGTCAAGAAACTGGACGCTCTATCACAGGTTATTTAATTTTATTAAACAATAATTTGATTGGATGGAAGAGTAAGAAGCAACCCACGGCGTCTTTTTCAACAACGGAAGCAGAATACAATATGGGAATCAACGATACAGCTAAAGAAATATGTTGGGCAAGGAATTTCATTGAAGAAGTATTTGGCAATACTTTGGAACCAACTGAGTTGTTCAGTGATAATAAAGGAGCTATAGACTTGGCAAACTCAAACTCAAACCAGAATCACTTTCAAACTCGCCATATGACCCTTTGACTTCATTTCATTAGGGAACTCATTCAAGCATCAAAAATACGAATAGATTATGTTCCAATTGTTGAAATGAAAGCTGAATTCTTGACTAAATCAGTTCCAAGATTTCAATTAAGAAAAATTCTCCAAGATCTCAAGGTTTATGCCAGCGAAGAAGAATCTTCTCAGCAAGTGGGTGTGTTAGAATGAATAGTCAAAGCGTGTTGTAAAAACTCACAAATGATGTCATGAAGGTCATAATGTTAGATTAATGATTACATAATCATTAATCTAAACTTTATTATATAAAGAATGTAATCAAGTCGCTCTACTTCCTCCCCAGGGAATTTTCCATTACGATTATATTTTCCCCCACTCAGTATTCTCATTATATACTGTTTCAAATCATAATATCGTCGTTCTATCTTTAGCCGACATCTCTGGGGAGGTTAGTTGTTTTATTCATTTCATCTCGTCAAATGTTTTCTTATAATCTATATTTTCTTATTTAAGCTTTATTGAAAGACGAATCCTCAAATCACTCAAGTCATTCATCATCTCAGGTATTGTCAAAACGATACAACTAAGAGTATGTTAAATCTCATAAGCTATCATTGTATTCAAACATTGTACTCATCAATACTTTCTGGTTGTTCGACTGTCTGCCTCTTTTCTCGTGTTATTCTTTTTATTCTCCTTTGTCATTATTCTTAAAGCCATCTTGAGGTCTTAGGTACATGTTTCTTTCATCGTTATCATTTTTATTATTGTATTATTTATCAATTATATTGAAATAATATGGTCTTTATAAATTTTCACACCTCTCGAGACCAATTCAGCCAATTGTTCCCGAAATCCAACCTAACCAAACTCCAATCCTGATGTGTGGGAACAGCCCCCTGGTGTAAAAGCTTCCAAAAGTCAAATGGACCAGAGCGAGTACATGGCAAAGAAAATGAAGCTCATAGAAAAGGCAGCCCAAGAATCCATCATGCAAACAGCCGAAGCCTGAAAAGCAAATGAAATACAGCAAGAGCTTGTTGCTGCTGATATCCAAAAGACAGAAATGTCTATTATGATGAAAAGTCTAGATGATTGCCCCAATGATCTCTCTCACAAATACCTCCAACATCAGAAAGAACTGATTCTTTCTAAAATTATTTCTAAAAAAACTAGCACACCACAAATAGAAGAAACTCAATCTTCAATTGCTCCTCTATCTTCATTGTGTCCTCCAACAAGTGAACCGGATGGAGATCATCATCAAGATTTTGATTCCACTCAAACCCAATGCTTCAATCCGACTCAAACCCAGCAACATGAAGATCTTGAATCCGAAATTGAAGGATTCATTGATCCAAGTCTAGACTTAAATTGATCATTTTTTTCCCTTTGGTTTATTCATAACCATTGTTTCTTTTTTTTTATCAATCATTAAATTGGTTCTATTTTTGAAAAAATTGTTCAATCATTTATATTTTTCAAAAAATTGTTCAATTGTTTCTTTTTTTAAATTGATGATCATCTTATTGCAATCTCCAAATTGATTGTCAATTTTCTTTCAATTGTTTCTTTATAGTTTTTAAACAATTGTTCAATTGTTTCTTGTTTTTTTTTAAGAAAATGGTTCAATAATTTATAATTTTTAGACAATCATTCAATCTTTTCTTTTTTTTTGATGATCATCTTAATGCAGTCTTCTGATTGAATGTCATTTTTTTTGCTCAATTGTTTCTTTATATTTTTTAAACAATTGTTCAATTGTTTTTTTTTTTTAATCGATGATCATATTATTTCAATCTTCTAATTGATTAATGTTTTTTATATATTTTATTGACTACTCAAATACATTTAAACTAAGCATAGCGAGCAGTTATGCATTGGGATTTGTTTCTTTTTTTGATTCATTTAATGTGTTTTTTCAAATAAACATGTTTGGCAAAAGAGAAAATTTTAAGAAAAAAAAAAAAAAAAAATTCAATAAAAAAAATATAAAGAGAAATGAAACAATCAAAAGATTTTTAGTATAAAAGTAACGAATTTCAAGAGGAAGAGTTGAAGGGAATGGTGCTAAAAAGATTCAGCGAAATTGAATCAAAAAGAAGAATCATGAAAATCTTCTTGATCTTCAACAATTAAAACATCCCCTCTCAAGCCTTTTTGTTTCCAGAGATGTGTAATCAAATCTTGGGTAAGTCGTTCATTGATCAATGCTGATTGAAGCTTGGTCTTTTGGATTTTTTGTTGAAGAAGAGTGTATGGATTACTTCTGGGAGCAATTAATCGGGTAGTTTCTGGGAGTGGAGGATAATCAACTTGAGGATGGACATCTTCTACTATCATGTTGTGAAGAATCACACATGTAGACATAATTGCTGCAAGGTCTCCAGGGTACCAGGATCGAGCTGGCATTGAAAGAATAGCAAATTGAATTTTGAGTGCCCCAAATGTTCGTTCAATGTCCTTTCAAAGATATTCTTCGGCCTTGGTGAAATTATTTCATGCACAGTCCTGTGCGATGAGTTCTTTTGATGCAATCAAAGATGACCACTTTGGGTAGATCCCGCCTACAAGATAATAACCATTGGTATATTTATTGCCTTCCAGTTCAAATTCAACAGACCACGCTTTCCCCGCCAAAGTTGCATCAAAGAGAGGTGATTGATTGATTACATTGATGTCATTTAGAGAGCCGGCGGTACCAAAGAATGTGTGCCAAATCCATGTATTTTTTGTTGCAGTTGCTTCCAACACAATGGTTGGCATATCTTCTTTACCTTTAAACTGCCCTGCCAATGCTCGTGGGCAGTTCTTCCATCCCCAATGCATGTGAGGGTCTGGTAGTAAATTGTTGGTGTGAAGTGGGAAAAAAATAACTAATTGCACATTTTATGAACAAGTTATTTATTGATGTATTGAATTTACTTGATTGATTCAGGAGTTGATAACAAGTTTCCTGGGGGTTGACTTAGTTTGAATTGCCATGGAGGGAGTATGAGAAACAGTATCTCAGGATGCTGTTTATCAGCCCCCCCTCAGGTACAATCACTCTGAGCAGATGAATTTGCATTTCCCACCCCAAAAAAATCATGCACCAGATACAATTACCCTGAGCAGATGAATTTTTAATTCCCAATCTAATAAAATCCTGCACAAAAAAGTGATTTTTTATAGGACAATTAATTTTATCAGCAATATTCAAACAGGTTAATTTTTAAGTTGAATCAAGTAAAGATTGACAAACAATAAGGAAAATTAATGTATTTGAATTAATTTTATCAGCAATATTCAATTGCATCAATTTTCAAGTTCATATAAGTAGAGTTTTACAAACAATAAGACAGATTAATGTTTTTGTGTTAAGAAATCAATAAGTTTTCTATGATGATGTTGAAGTTAATTTATTATTCTAAGCAGTAAACATTTTGATTGAATCATGTTATAATGATATTTTCAGCAAGTTTTTGTTTGCACCAAAAGGTTTCTGACTGACATAACACAATTGTAAAGCACTTGCAATTGGGACAGGAGAAAATGGCACACTCAACTCAAAAGTCAATTGAAATCAAATGATATATAAAAATAGTTTATATAACTGAAGTAAATAAAAAAAAGAAATAAAACTATTTACAAGCCAGAGATAATCTCAACAGAGGGAGATCTGGAAGGAGGGGAAGGAGCCCCAGATCTGACAGAGATGGCAGATCTTTTACAAATTCTTTTAGGGGAAGGTGTAGCAGGAGGACTTGAAGATACAACCATCAATCTCTTCCTCTTTAGAGGAGGAAGAGGAATAGGGGAAGAAGAGGGGGGAGGAGGAGGGGGGGAAGGGGAGGGTGGAGGAGGGGGGGAAGGGGAGGGGGACACATCAGGAATAACAATTCTCCTAGTTCTTCTAAGTGGAGCAATTACAAGGGGAGAAGAAGGGGGGGACCCCTCAGGAGTGGTTGTCACTGGGGCAGGCCTGGTGGGAGAATATATGGGAGGAGGGGTTGGAGGGGGAGTTATGTTATCAGGAAGATTGTCCACCCAGTTTACAGCATGGGGCCTCTGAGCCATGAAAGAAGACCCCTCTTCAATCAAAGAAAAAAAAATAAAAAAAGTCAGCAATTTCGAAATGATGGATAAAAAAGAAAAAAAAAAAACTCACCAGATTCATCATCAAAAGGTTCCTCCCTATAAGACCAGGGGACCTCCTTTACCACCCTTCTCCCAGGATGGGCAAATACTACTTTTGAAGTAATTAACTTTTTTGATGGCTGGATACATTCTTGATTCCACCCCCTACAAAGTTCACATTTTGTTCCACCTCTTAGTGATTTAGCACATATCTTACCCATCTTGCTGCACCTCCTGCAAGGATGCAGATACTGGAAGACAGGCACAAAGCCAGGTTCAGCATCAGCCAAAACATCTGGGTCACTAGCTACCCCATGAGATGGAGGAGCATGTGGGTATGATGAGTCAGACACTACAAAACAAAGTAAAAAAAAAAAAATCCCAAAAAAAAAAAATGTCAGTTTTTTTTTCATTTCTTTAATTTTTTTTTTTGTTTATTTTTCTTTTTTATCATGTTGATGAAAAACTTACTGTTGATGTTGTTGTTATTTTTTTCTTGTTGTTTTTATTGTTGATGATGATTTTGTTGTTGTTGTTGTTGTTGTTATTGTTGCTGTTGTTGTTGTTGTGATTGTTGTTGTTGTTGGTAGTTGTGTAGTAAGTAGCAAGGTGAGGTGTATGTAGCAGATGAGAAGAGGTGTGAGGGATGAGGGGGAAAAGCGAAGGAGGAGGGATGATTTTATATTCGCTGGATCGCGAGGCAGCGACATAAGGAGCAGCTCCGGCGACTTTGCCAGAGCGGCTCTGGCAAAGTCGCCTGAGCAGGTCTCAAAATACTGCATCGCGCGATGCAGTATTTTGACACCTACTCAGGCCAAGCTGAGCTGACCAATCAGGTTGATCAGCTCAGCTGATAAACCTGATTGGTTGAGTTGAGGCGACCAATGGGAGGTTGCGACTCAGGATTGCGCTGAAAGCGCGATCCTGAGACGCGACTACTCAGCCCCCATGGCAAAGTCGCCTCAGGGGGCTGAGGAGATAATCTGATTACATGATCGACTTGATCAGGTAATCAGATTACCTGCTCAGCCCCCCTTGGCAAAGTAGCCTCGGAGGTGCTGAGAAACAGCATCGTGAGATGCTGTTTCTCAGCACCTCCAAGGCAACTTCGCCAAGGGGGGCTGAGCAGGTAATCGGCATACGGCAAAGCTGCCTCGGGGGTGCTAAGAAACAGCATCTCGCGATGCTGTTTCTCAGCACCTCCCAGGCAACTTCGCCAAGGGGGGTGCTGAGCAAGTCGTTTGCCTACTCAGCCCACCCTAAGAAAAGCTGCCTTGGGGGTGCTGAGAAACAGCATCTCGCGATGCTGTTTCTCAGAACCTCTGAGGAAACTTTGCCAAGGGAGGTGTAGAGCAAGTCGTTTGCCTGCTCAGCCCACCCTTGGCAAAGCTGCCTCGGGGGTGCTGAGAAACAGCATCTCGCGATGCTGTTTCTCGGCACCTCCGAGGCAACCTCGCCAAGGGAGGGCTGAGCAAGTCGTTTGCCTGCTCAGCCCACCCATGGCAAAGCTGCCTTGGGGGTGCTGAGAAACAGCATCTCGCGATGCTGTTTCTCAGCACCTCCGAGGCAGCTTTGCCAAGGGGGTGCTGAGCAGGCAAACAAGTTGCTCAGCACCCCCTTGGCAAAGTTGCCTGGGGGGCAGCAGGCTGGTCTGGAGAAGCGATCATGGGAGATGATCGCTTCTCCCTTGGCAAAGCTATTTTGGGGGGTCGAAAAACAGCATCGCGTGATGCTGTTTTTTAGACCCCCCGGGGTAAAACGATTGGATTTTGGCAGCGATGGGAGCCCCACATCTATAAAAAGGGGTCCCTTCTGCTGCCAAAATCCCTCAAATTTTTGAATTTTGATTAAAAATAAAATAGTTCGCTTTTGATTATCAACCACTACCAACCCAACCACTTATACACCTCACTCACCTACCAACCCACAACTCACCAACCAACACATTACATTAATCATGTCTTCCTCAAACACCAACAACAACAACACAAACAACAACAACAACAACAATAACAACACTACACCCAACAACAACAACAAAACAAACACCAACAAAAATAGTATAAATAAGAACAATGACAAAGAGAACAATTCCAACGAAAATAAAGGTAATAAGTCTACACCTGTCAACAAGACTGCACCACCAGCTACTCCCAATCCTATAGTTAGAGTAGTGTCAGCTAGTACTAGAGCATCAGCTAGAAAGTCAGGAACTACCAATAGATTCCTTATGCCAGATAAATTTATCATTCCTAGAAAAGACAACAACAAAACTCAAACAAATCAAAATACCACTCCAAATCAAAAAAAAACTCAAACAAATAAAAATTCTGCACCAACTCAACAAAATCAAAATCAAGATAAAGTTCAACCTACTTCTAATAATGAAAAACAAAATCATCCTACTCTTGTAACTCAAACTCCTGCTCAAGTAACTCAACCTCAAGCTAGTCAACAAACTGAAACTGAAAGTCAACCCTCTCAAATTGTACAAGCCCCAGCTGAATCAACTGAAAGTCAAGCTCCTCCTTCTAATCAACAAGCTTTAATTGAAACACCCAGTGAGTATTCTGATTCTTTTTTAATTCACTCTATTCAGTTACTCATGTGATTCTTTTTGGTTCTATTTTTTTTTTTTTTCATTTTTAATATAGTTGCTTCCAACACTAATATGCCAACTGAGGATAGTATTATGGACCTCTTACCCAAAGACTTGAGCTATGATTTATTTGGCTCTTCACCTCAAAGACCCCCAGCTCCAGCCCCACCAGCTATGCCCCAGTTTCCTACTGAATGGACTGAAACAGATTGGGAACATACTCAACAAGAACATCAAGCCAACTGTGAAGCATTTGATCAGCTCATCTCATCAGCTTTGAATCCAGATTTATTACCTCAAACTCTACCTGATGTACCTTTTGAATCACAAACTCAAGTCATTCAAGATGTATAAATGGAAAACTCTCAACAACCCAGCACTAGTCAACAAATTCAAGCCCCAGTTATGGAAGGACAACTCATTACTGCTAATAATTGGACTAGTACTACTCAAGTGGCATCTGGAAGTAGAAGGGTTTCTGGGAAAGGGAAGGAGGTTAATGTGGATCAGGCCAAAGAATGGCAGGAAATTTGTCAGTTTGATTTTATTATTAATTTTCATGTGGATGGTTTTGCTAATTCATTTTTGTTGGTGTAGGTGAGGATTTTATGAAAAAGATGGGAAATTTTCTGGCTAAAGCTAAGGATGATAGGTTTTTAGGAATGGCTGATGAGGAAATAGAAATAATAGGCAAGACACAAAAATTAATTGAAAAGAAAGTGACCTCAATGAAGCCCAAAATAGAGAAATGTCTAGCTACCAAGAGCAAAGTAATTGTCATTCAAGATTCACCACCACCAAAACAAAAACCAACAGCAGAACACATAATTAAAATGGCAAGACTTAAATCACTCAAAAGAAAAGCTACCAGCAGTAATTTATTATTAGAACCACATCAGAAAAAGAAACAA
>JNCO01010494.1:0-10067 GCA_000785685.1 Uromyces viciae-fabae
TGGCTTTCAAGTCTAAAGGTGAATACTGGCTTGCCAGGTTGGCATGAATATCTCTCCGCCAAAGTTGGTTATGCAGAATTGTTTGCATGCGCGCGGAACAACCTTGAGCCCCCCTATCATGTTCTTTACTAAAAACATTGTACTCATGACATTACTCTAGTTGTTTGTTTGTTTTGTTCTCTTGCCTTATTCCTTTTTATTGCCCTTTGTCATTATCCTAAGCCACATAGAGGTCTTAGGTACTTGTTCTTTTCATTTATATCATTTTCATTATTTTGTTTTTTTTATCAAATTTATTGAAATAATACTTTCTAAGTTTATCTATTTTAACAATATATATTTATATATTTTCTTTTTACCTTACCTTCTTTTTCTTTTTCAATTTGTTAGGTCTCTATATTTTAAGATATAAAAATTCCAGGGGTCAATAGTCAAGGAAAATGAGGAGTATATAAATCATCTGGTTTCCCTGGCCCAAAAGCCATCAGGGTGTGTGGCTTGGCAAACCACACAGGGACAAATCTACCCCTGCATTCTGCTAGATTCATCATCACTAAATCTAGGAAGGGCCAGAAAGTAGTCACTTGGTTTATTGAGGCTTCTTATCATTTTCTCAATTAAAAAGAGATGGATCATATATCAATTGTTCTTCATTTTCTGATTCTGATAAAATCATGTATGTGCCATAGAAGAAAAAATATAGGCGCCCCCGATGGCAAGGCATACCCGCTGATAAGAATTCATACCCGGCGGTAGGAGCCCTGTAACAAAGACCCCGCTGGAAATACCCGCACGCCACCCTGCCCGTGGGCCTGATCCGAGACCGGTGTTTGGTTGGCCGAGTTGAAGGAGTCTCAGCCTGAACTTTGAAGGGGGAAAGCAGAGAGAGCCAGACCATGGTGATTACCAGGTTAACTGAACGATCCCAGGCTTCTTCCAGTATGAGCAAAACTCAAAAGGAAAAGATGCTCGCCGAATTCATCTCTCTCACAAACGCAATGTCAGTCATCTTAGTTTCTTCTCCGACTCGCTTTGTTCGCTTTACTAACCCATTGAACCTTCTCCCCTCCCTCAGTCCTGCAGATGCCAGTAGGATTTGTAAAAAGTCGGGGTAAGCTTTAGAATTCAACTCTGTTGCGTACGTAAAATCGAATGGTCCAAAAATCTTAATCAACATGGTAATTAACTTGAAAGATATCGACTGGAAGGAGCGCTTGACATGTTTTATAATGACCAGCTAGCCCAAGTAAATGCCGAACGTTCCATGCAATCACGCTCAAAAGCTCTAAGTGAAGGATTTGCAAAGATTTTAAACCATCAGTTTAACCAGTTTCAAGGTTCGATTGTCTTTACATAGGCCTTTCACTCATACCGTTCTTCAAAAACCATGAAGTTCGTTAACATATAATCATTTTTTAGATTCAGATGACCCATCCAAAATGGATATGGAAGGCCTAATGCGCTACTTGGAAGCGCTTTCATTAACACCTGAAGATCCAAAGGTGCTCTGTTTCTGTCATCTAACGCATTCGCCACGCATGGGAGTAATCGAACGAGAAGCCTTTATTAAGCATTGGACTCGTGTTTTGCTTCAACCTCCTACCTCGTCATCATCTTTTTCAGTCCAATCTTCCGAAGAATTGATTAAATTTCAAATCAAAACTCTTGATGATCTCGATCATCGCTTTAGATCGGATCCCACTTATTTTGAAGAAATTTATCGGTTTATATTCGATTTTGGTAGAGATGAAGGTCAGAAGAGTCTAGGTAGGTACCAACTTATTTTCATGGTTTGGTTTACCTGTTAGCACGATATGAGTTTGACTATACCTAATCGAGTAAATGAATATTAGCCTTAGCCACAGCAATCGCCTTCTGGGAGATGGTAATGCCACTCACGCCTGATATTGATGAAAATAATTTTAAGCCTGAATATCTTGAATGGTGGATTGAACTTCTTCGATCACGCAACAAGTCAGTTAGTCGAGACACTTGGAACCTAGTACGTCAATATCGCATCCAATATGCAAATGAAACTATTAATCTCAACCAATTTTTTATCCCTTTGTCTAGTTCCTCGACTTTGTAGTGCAGCTTGAAGATGGATTTGAGAACTACGACGAGCAAGGTGCGTTTTAGATTTTTTTTCAAAGCTGTTACATTGATTTGTCTACTTATTATAACTATTGACATTTTCTGACTTGGGTGGTACTGTTCCTAGCTGCTTGGCCTTCTGTCATCGATGATTACGTTGGATTGGCGCGAGAAAAAATCAAAGCTCAGGGGATGGATGTGTGTTGAATCCCCCAGCAAATTTTGAAGATAAACAGGTAACAGGTATATTGATAACAGTGTTGTGCCTTTCCTCTTTAAAAATCAAACATGATAATTAAAATGACGTTGATAGGAAACCGTTGTGTAGAATTACCACTTGATAGGCCATTATTATTGTTATAGATAATAATAAATTATAATATATAATTTTTAATTCATGTATTCTCATTTCTACTAAATATAGATAATCTGTTCATGGAAAGTATTTCATTTTTTTTCTAGTTCATAAAACGATACAGCAACAAAAAAAAAAGAAAGAAAGAAAGCTGTCTCAACTTTGAGATTTTGTGTAATATCCTAGTACCTGAGTGCATCGTAAGATTTTATTAGCGAAAAAGTAAAATCTGCCTTATGATCACATGATTTTTAGGTTTTTGGTTTACCTTAAAATACAAGAAAATACTAATCAACTGGTCAAGTCGACATACAATATTATAAAGGCACCTTTGTACCATTGCATGTCAACTGGTCCCATCTGATTGAGATTTCCTTACAGTGTGAGTTCAGGTTTTCTTCCTTTTTTTTGACAATTTTCTACTACTTTGAATTCAATTGTCTCAGCTTAGTCATGTCCTAGAAAACCCAAATGAATTTGTGATCACTGACCCTAAGGATGTCAGTCTTGGATTGTTATTTCTTTTAAAAATATCTTAGATCAAATGAAACATAGACAAACAATACCAGAAACAAAAATAAAATAAAAACTAGACTACTGAGTTTAACTAAGTCCTTGTACTAGGGCTTTCCTGAAGTTGTACTCGAGTATTGATAATTAAGGAATAAAAATAGAAAAACTCAAGTAAAAATGAATGATAAATTTATTGAGTTGAATCAGAGCATCTCCGAAATCCTGCCTGTTTGTGGAGTCATAAGGAAGTGCCATATCAACTTTCCAACCCACTATTCTGAATTTCTCAAGCTTCTCTAAAATTAAATGGAGGCCTGTCTAATTATTTTTTAATATTTAATCCAACCTTTGCATTATTGTTGAGGATAGATGACATCCCAAACCTTTGCTATCAATAATGTAAGGTATATGTTCCATAGCACAAGAGTCATAATTGAATAGAAAATGCATTGAGGTGAGGTTAAATTGCCACGAATATGATCCGCTGTTTCAAGTGCAGCATGATTAATATGCTGCATCTGCTGTGATACTATAAAAAAAAAAAAGACAACAATGAGGAAAGCACAGCTTTCTTTTATTTTTAAGAAATTGAAAAGAGTATTTTAACTTGCCAGCTGGTCGGATTCTTCTGAAAAAGCGCGAAACGACTTGATTTGACTCGGTTTGTCCTACACTTGCACCTGTTTCAGGCCGGGTCACATCATTTGCCCTGGTATTTGACCAAGCGGACATTGAGAAAGGTGGTGTTGATTGACCAGTTGTCGCGGGTATTTCAGCTGCTGGTGACCAGGCTCTTTGGGCAGCCAATACTGATCCATGATGTGAGCGACATGCGTAAGACAGGCAACATTTTCAATCTGATGTAGTAGCTTCTCATTTTTTTTACACTGCATGCTTTGACTCACCATTTGTTTGTGTTCTTGGCTCTTCTGGTGTCAAGTTGGAAGGTGGGTTGGTTTGCTGAACGTTTGCAACCTGGTCGGAATGGGTTCCTTCGTTATGCCAAGTCTCAAAACTCCTAGAATTACTTTCGTGTCGCAATCGGATCCTATTATTTAATTCTCGGGGGCTATAATCTAAGATACAGTTAAAAACAAATTAAGCTGGATCGTGAGCTTTTTAAGTGAGCTTCACAAAACTGGAAGCGAAAAATACACGAGGTTTCTTCCTCTCACCCAAACCGGGACTTTCAGATGCGAATCTAGACAATGGAGTTTCCGAGATAGCGAAATTATTATCAAGCGATGACCAACGAGGCTGAGTTCCTTTGAAGAGAGTAATAATTGAATGAGGGACAAAACAAACGTTGAAGATGTAAGAATAAACAATTACCTTGGGGCAATAGGGTCGGTATATCTATAACCGTATCATCGTTGGGTAGATGGCAATAGTAACCTGACAAGAAGCATGCTATGATAAGGATTGCTTTCGATGGCCCCATAAAGCTGCGCAACTTAAAAAGACTGAGCTAGAAGTCCAGACTGGGGTAAGTGAAAACGACCTATTGAGAGGTGCCTTATAACGTGCACTGCTGGGAAAAGAGATTGATGCTCAATTTTACCTTTAAGGATGCCGAAGGATTGCCAACTGCAAGGGAGCCACCATGAAACTCAACCGGAGAAGCAGTTGGATAAGTGAGGAAATCTGTATGTCCTGTCTGCGTTTATGTCATTTTTTGAGTTCTACCTTGAAGCTCAAACGAGTCTATCAGCGAATAGGAAAGCCAAGAACATCAAGTCTCAGTTTACACTACACAGCATGTAGCCCCTTCGGAAGAAATCGATGATGGCCAGACACTTCATAGCAATGTTTGAGGAGCACTTCTATCAACCTCCATATAGCCCACTCAATTAGAGGAAAACTTTTATATAATCCACTCAATCGAAGGGCCGGTGACCTATGGCTGGAGTGAGCGAGCCTCTGAAGGAATTGATTGCAATGTCAAAATTTTCGATTCAATATCAAAAGACACTTGAACTTAAACTTTCAAACCCCACATAGACTTACCTTCCTTGTTATCAAGCACAAGTACCAGCTCTGCCCTGCATTGCTAGAAGAACTTCTCAGGTCTGCGGCCCATAAAAGTTATATGCAAAGTTAAGGACAGCTTTTCAAACACTTGATCTCAAAAACTTGGCTTCCCTCAGCCAAAACGAGCTTTTGAATTTCAGTGGAGTATATTCATGGCGGGAGTAATTTCGCCAACCTCGATTTTGCCCACTCAATGAACTTTTTTCATCATGCCACCCTCAACATTTGAAGGCCTCCACCATCCTTTCACAGTGTTGTGAAACACACCAGCCCATTCCCTCTCAAGACTCAGTTTTTTTTTTTTCACATGGTTCTTTCCTTGTAGATAGAAAAATTAACTTGTCCCTTTTTGCTTATAGATGAAATGAAATCCTCTCAATGAACGACATATAGACATGTCAGGATTTGAGAAAAAAATTAGCTCTACAAGATTCAAACCAAGTTTTTTCATATGTTATCCCTCAATGAAGAAGAAAAATTTCATTGTGTTGTCTGCCTTTAGCCCCCTCTGAGACTGAGTAATACAAATGCCTAAAAAATTCTTAATTACGTGCTTCATCAATAATGACGAAGCAAAAATACTTTATCAAAGAAAATTCTGGGGGACAGACCGCTACTGGAATTGATTCGAAATGCACTTGGTAAAGTCAATTTGCTTCAAACTTTGTATTGGAATGTTTTTTAAATAAAAAAAAAATGTGAAAATCTTATCCTTGATGAAACAAATGAAATCCTCAAGAAAAAAGTTCTTTTAGTGGATATTCTCCCATCAGAAGGTTTTAAAATGTATCCATGGATCATGCCAAAATTTTCAATCAATAATTGGCCACTGGATTGGGATCAGATTCCGTAGTGACCTCTACGAAAAGGCAATATCGATCCCCGCTAATAATAATGATTGGGAGTCGGGGCCAGCATAATCTGATGGGGTAGACAGCTACACTTGGTTGGTATGAGTCACAGAAGATCAGATTGAAGCAAGGATTTATTTAAGGAAATAGGGGAATTTAAGGCACAGGAAAGGAGCGAGCTTAAACTTTAAAAGTTAATGCTGAGTGGTGGTAAACTCCGAACCGGGTCGGTGGGGGATTTCCCGAATTTGATCGATCGGAACAGACACAGTTCAGGATGAAAGAAGATGAACCACTCAGAAGGAAAGGAAAACAATTGAACACTAGTAAAAAATCAAGAGTTAATCACTCCTCAAGGACATCTCAATCATGCATGAACCTATCAATTCAAATCAAATGAGGTCTTCATCCTCGGTACCACATCAAAGCGATCAGCAGGAGCTCAATGAAGCATCAAAAGAGCAAGATGAAAATGATAAGAAACGCAAGAAATCATCATATGCAAAAACTTTTGATGGTACTGGTTAGTCATCTCTTTCCTTCTTAATTTCTACATATTCGTAAAATTTCATGAAAACTAATTCAAATTGGGTTTTTCGTTTTTGTTCAAAATAATATAAATAAACAAATCTTAAACAGTCTTCAAGATACCTGAAACTCATAATATGATATCATCCTTATTCGATCCAAGGTTGCCCAAATCACACTTGGATTTAATCACATTATCAACCTTAATCATTCAAGTTATACCACTATTCATCTTCCCTAGACAAACGTTAAGGCTTATTTATTTGATTTGGTTCCTATTTTGGAGATTGACTTACAATGTGGGATTAGGTTGGATCTTAAAAAAACAATCAGAGAATAAATTTTTAATTAAACTCATCAATCATTTCAATTTATTCAATTCAAAGTTTAATCCTAAATTATCTAATTGGATTGAAAATCAATTAAAATCTAAAATGTCAACAAATAGTTTAAATTATGATTTAAATCAATTTCCTATTGAATTTAACGTTTGGTTATTATTTAGACAATTAGTTGATATCATCCTTTTAAATGATTTTTTTTCTTATTTCTGTCTTTCTTATTGTTCACTCAAACTTCCAAATCAGCAACTCTCATCTCAAGCTCATCAACCTCATCTTAGCATATTTTTGATTCGTTGCTCAATTGGAATTTTACTAGTCGGATTTAATATTTGGGTCAAATTAGATGCACATCGAATCGTTCATGATTTCGCATGGTATTGGGGTGATGCTTTCTTTTTATCCTTACAAGATTTAGTATTTGATGGTGTATTTGAGATGGCACCACATCCCATGTATTCAATCGGTTATGCTGGTTTTTATGGTGCTAGTTTAATCACCGGATCACGCTCAGTCTTCTTCGTTTCTTTATTTGCACATCTATGTCAATTCGGTTTTTTGGTTTACTTTGAAAATCCTCATATTCGTCGTACTTATGGACCTCAAGCTAGGCCATTAACCGCTACAAGAGCTCGTTCTCCTCTCAGATCTCGTTCAATGACCAACAAAACTCCAAATCGTCCTTCAAACTTGAATCCTATCAATGATCAAAGTCTCATTTCACCATCCCTAGATCCTCATTCTAAACATCAATCTACTTCGTTGCACGAATCTAATCATCATGAGGAGCTCAAACAACCAATAGATCCAATTGAAATTAGAGAACAATTGGAGCACAAACTATTCAGTAGAAAAGATATGATTTTAATTAATAATTTTGATAAATTTAAATCGATTGATTTTGCAACAATTTTAGTGATAGGATATAACTTATTAATCTTATTGATACCAAATGATCCAATCCTCGGTCATAAAAAATGGAATGGATTACTAATCAGTTGTTTGAATGCGATAGGCTGGAGAATTTGGTTTAGTTTTGGACTTGGATTCAGATTAAAACAACAATCTGCTAACAAAATGATGGTTAGACACTTTCTAACAAAGTATTATTATCCGATAAGAAGTAATCGTCATTTTCAGCAAGAGCAGAATCAACAGCAAAAAATCGAAATTGAAATGAATCAACATGATGAAAATGATTTAATGGATGAATTCAAATTTGAAGTGATCGATGAATGCTTTCATAATTGGAAAGGAATTTATAACTTATCTCTAATGATGACTTATGGTATTCATACCTTTTCTTTCCACCTTCCTGCGTTATTCTGAGAAAAAGAAGAAAAAAAAAAGCAACAGGAAACTGAAAAAATCTTATTGCTTGTTGAATCTATGTTAATATACATTTTTTTTTTAGTTTCATTTGCTATCATGTCGATCAAGTGTTATAAACTGCAAGATCAATGGGATTTAAGCTCCGAGTTAATCAGGATTACGTTCGGATTGGTTTGTCACCCACTTTCTTTTTTTCTATTTAACCGGTATGAATACTTTGAGGGTTTAGCAGCAAGTGAAAGAATGACAAAAAGTAAAGAAAGTTCATAATTAGTTTATTTTTTTTATTATTTTTTTCAATAAAATGTAAAAAAACCTGGACGACTGAATTGTTAAAATATTAGTGTTTAGTTGGTATTCATATTTGGACAGCTATATCAACCTATGAAGTATTAGGTAAATTTGGATGGTTTTATGGTAAGCTCAAACATAAAAATAATAAATTTTATCTTTCTCTCTATTTCAAATTGAGAATTAAAATTCACATTATTTTTATTTTTATTTTTTTGTTTGTTTTTATTTTAATTGACTTGATTAAATTTCTACAGGTGATTTCTTCGCGGATGAATATCCAGTGGAATTAACTTATGGTGGAATTTATAGATATTTAAACAATCCTGAAAGATCAATGGGCGGAGCTGGATTCATTGGTATGAGCTTAATGAGTGGAAATAAGTTTGTATTTGCAGTAGCTTTATGTTCCATGCTAAGTCATTGGTGGTTCTTAAGTAGCGTAGAAACGTAAGCCCCCCCCCCCTTTATGATTTTATTTAGTAGATGAATTTTTCTTCTCAAAATATAATTAATTAATTAATGAATATTTTTTAAATCTTGAATATCTACTGGTTTGAATTTAGTCCTCATATGAAAAAAATTTATGGAGATAGAATTAGAAAAGACGCAGGTTTAACCAAAGTTTTAAAACAAAATGCACGAAAATTAAAATCACGTACAAAAACTTTAGATATTCGATTAGATCGTGATAGTGGTGGTGGTAGTGTAGGTGGTAGAAGTGAATTTAAAGTAGATGGAAAGGGTCTAGAACAAAGATTTAAAGAAGTACAAGGAACTTTTGAATTTATTTATGATGAAACCGTTCAAGCCTTAGATGAGTTCTTGGAAAAGTGTGAGCATTCATTCATTAAAAATAACTTAACTGTTTAGTTTTCATTCTATTTTTTTAATCAACCTTTGTCAAGTCAGAGAAAGGTTATGTTATTGAATTTTACTGAAATTGATTTTATATTTCCCTCTTATAGCTGCTCCACGCTTATCAGGCGTTGTACGGGACACCAAAGTGCTTTTACAAAGCTCAGGACAGCGACTGATATTAACGTGAGTAGAGATATTTCAAAGTTGAGTATATGGAAATGATCATGTTAATTAAAAAGCATGAATTGATGATGAGAAGATAAAAGTATTGATTGAATTTTTTAAATTATTCCATAGACGAGTCACAAACGATCTATCAAGTTACGACACGACTCAGTATCAATTGAGCCTAAAAGAATCGTCATATCATCCCGCGAGAGATCTCCAAGGAAATCGATTGAGGTTTCATATGGGAGAACCGATTAGACTAGAGTGGAGTTCACCATGGAATCATTCTCGAGCGGACTGGATTGGATGTTATAAACGAGGTTCTAATAAGAGTGGATTAGTGACTGAAGTAGCTAGCTCAGGTCGTTGGTGTGGATTGTTCGAAGATGAATGGGAAGGTGATATTCATATTGGAAAACATAGAGATGATCAAGTTAATCATAAATTAGATGGAAAAGATTCTATTCTTTCTTCAGAGAATCACTTTGATAAAAATCCAGAACATGGTACTCTTGTCTTCAAAGGTGATCGTTTACCATGGGAAGAAGGAATCTATGAATTTCGCTTACATCATGATGGCAAATATAATGTCATGGCAATCACGGAACCATTCGAAATTTACGGTTAGTATTTCTTACTTTTTTTTTTTTTTTTTTTTAAAAAACTTATTTGATCATGATTCATAAATCTTAAATTTTTTTA
>JNCO01010495.1:0-10065 GCA_000785685.1 Uromyces viciae-fabae
GTGTCGGTTTACCTTTGAGGAATAAGCTTTAGGGAACCCGCTAAACTATGGTGCATAGGGGTGACCACAGGTGCAAGAACTAGAGGAAAAAATTGTTTATCATAAACTTAAATGTAAGGTGCAATACGAATATTTTTATCCGACTGAAAATATGAAAATGGTGAAGATGAGTATTGTTTTTGTAACTGTCTTGCTGCGATAAAACAATGATGATAAAAGGAAGAATGATGCTTGACCCCCCCCCCCCCCCCCCCCGAAACGTAACCGCATTGCAATCTCTTCTTGGGCCAATCCCACCTGGGCTAACCCCATCCCCCTTGTTGGTCCATTGAGTTGCTACACAAATCCAACATTTTGCCTCTCCCCCTTCACTTGTAGAGCTGGTGGAAATTGTTCACCTCGTCTATCTCTCCTTAGATCCATTTTCTTAACACCATCCAAACAGCAGTAGATGATTTTTCTTTCTTTCTTTCTTTCTTTTAGCTCAATATTGATTTTGCATAGGTATCTCATGGTTTGAAATAATTTCTAAATTCTTTTAGAAGAGTAGAAACTAAGAAATTTATCTACTTGATAGGTCTCATCAATGGTGGGCCTGCTATGCTAAGAATAGCTGTAGTGTAGCGTAGTGCTAGCACACCACTATTTTTACAAATGATTTTAGGCCAGTTGGAACTACATCAAAAATTAAAAAAAATAACTTATGGGAAACTGTAGTTTTAGATCCAATGAGAAAAAAAATTCAAGTGCTAAAAAAATACCTGGGGGTGTGCTGATTTTTTGGGAGCTTCCTCTCAACATTGGGGGTTTTGTTTTAGTAAAAATGATCTCAAACAAGGTGTTGTTTCAGAAACCTGGCTTTTAGGTTTTGTTTTTGTCCTCCGGGGTGTTTTTATATATATATTCAACACACACACCTCCAAAAAGGCGTTGTTTTGGTAAAGCAAAAACCCTGAGGGACTTCCACCAACAATGAAAAAATTAAAATAGAATCTAGTATTGGGGTGTTTATTCATTTATTATTAAATTGCTTCTCTGATACAAGGTTCTTCTCCTTTGGTAAATTATAATGGAAATTGAAAAAAAAATCATTGGGAAAATTATAGAGAACAGATAGTATTTTTTTATTTGATTTGACTTGTGTCAATGCTGAATATAAACTCTTTTGGTTCCCTATGCCTCACTAATTCAGTAACCATTTTGAAATATCATGAAATCCCTTGAAGTTGGAGCATGGCATGCCTATTCTTTGGAAAGTGTTAAAGCTGAAAGTGGCCAAGTGTAATAATGTTATGAGCTTTACACCATCAGTTACAGTACTTTATCTCATTTTAATTATTATGAAATATTATCTGACCTAAAAATAAAAGGCAACATCTGGTTTTGCCTTTAGGTAAATAAAATTTAATTATTAAAATTATATTTTCATTAAAAACAAAAACAAATATCTAAAAATTAAAACCTTGTAATTTAGAATAAATAAATCAAAGCATTTGTAACTTTTCCTGACAACAAAATTTTTGCTTTAGTTGCCAATGATTTTCACAGTATCAGCCTTGGTCAAACTTATGTCCGTCCAGTATCCAGGATCAATACTTTTGAGGTGTTTATAAGGCCCACCTCTGGACGTACTGCCCCTCTACATCACTGCAGAATATCTTGGACGTCTGCTTAGTGATTTTGTTCATCTGGCTGGCGTCAACGCTAGGCCTAGATGCTGGGATCCACTCAACGGTCGGGAGCTTTAGGTGTTTCGGTACAAGCTGAGCTGTTTTAAAATCTAGACAAATCACATAAAATTTTACTTTAATTTTAAGTTTTTATTATTTTTATTTTGATTATTGATTTTTAATTAAATTTCGATTATATCATTATTATTATTAAATTTTTTTAATCATGGAGATGATAAATCATTTGGATAAAGATAAAGAAAAAGTAAATGTGTATAATTTGGGTAGAAATCTGAAAAGATAGAAACTATCCAATCCATACCACCTAATTGTAAAATATTGCTAAGAACTACCTCTAGGACTCATGAGGTAGGATTTTGATCATCATCAATACATTTATTAATTAATCATAAATTAGGTGTGCATTTTTCATTTTGTGTGAGCGGCTCTTGGACTGATTTTTTAGCATTTGCTGTAACATTTTGATGATTAGCTTTTGCTTCAGGTATGAGCAGTGAAACTAGTGACTCAATCGTATAAGCATGGGGGTTGAAGCCAATTTGATCATCTATAATCAAAATTCCAAGCTAAATGTGTCCTCCTCCATTCGATCGGAGGTAAATCAAGAAAAATCTATAAAGGATTTTCTTCCGATGCAATGATATATTTTTTTCCCCATCAGAATGAAAGCATTAATATGAAGAAAAAAAGAAATAGGGAAATGACTCACTTGATCAGAAGAAAGGAGCGCAATGGAAAACAAAAGCTATTGTTAAAATCATGTATTTTCTCCCAGCAGAGGAGGAATTTCGGGGCGCTCAAAGCTGAATTGGATAAAATAATTAACATATTCAATTTGAAAAATTTAATCAAGAAACCCAATTTCTGCTTGTAACTCTTTTCATAAATGATTACAAGTGTCAGAAAATTTCAAGGAAAGAAAAATAGTTTACTTTCATTGGTCTGGAAATGAAACAAATATAACATTTTTTCTACGTTTGAAAAGAATTTAAACCCCAAAAACTTTTAGAATGATATACAATAATTTACAAAAAAAATAAATAGATAAATACAATAAAATAATTTTAACTTAATTTTTAGGAAGAATAAGGATTAGCTTGGACAATTGGGGAAACTTTTGGGCCATCACAGGCTTGAATTGGTACGGATCCTACTTGATGACCAGTAGCAACTGGGATTGATGCAGAAGACTGTGTTGCTGAAGTAGTTGAGCTCCCTGTGTTAGCTTGGTGACCTACACTGGATTGAGCAGCACCAGTATTGATAGGTATAGCCGGAATCGTTGAAATACTTGGATTTATTTGACGACCAGCAGCTTGAACAATTGGAGGATTCTGGATAGGAAGAACTGGTGCAATTGGAATGGTTGATGTTGAGCTGACTAGATGTCCAACACCTGTACTGTATCCGGGGCTTCCTGAGTTGATGGTTTGATGACTTATACTAGATTGAGCGGCACCAGTATTGATAGGTATAACAGGAATTGTCGAAACACTTGGATTTATTTGACGAGCTGCTTGAACAATTGGAGGATTCTGGATAGGAAGAACTGGTGCAATTGGAATGGTTGATGTTGAGCTGACTAGATGTCCAACACCTGTACTGTATCCGGGGCTTCCTGAGTTGATGGTTTGATGACTTATACTAGATTGAGCGGCACCAGTATTGATAGGTATAACAGGAATTGTCGAAACACTTGGATTTATTTGACGACCAGCAGCTTGAACAATTCGAGGATTCTGGATAGGAAGAACTGGTGCAATTGGAATGGCCGGAGTTGGGTTGACTAGATGTCCACCAACTGCACTGTATCCAGGGATTGCTGAGCTTGCTTGATTGTGGGAACTTGTACTGATTTGACTACTTTGGATTCCTGAACCTGCTTGAACACCTCCACCAACTTGGTGGCCTATGATTGGTCCTCCATTGAGTCCAGCACCGAGTCCTCCATCAAATCCTCCACCAAGTCCTCCACCAAGTCCTCCACCGAGTCCTCCGCCAAGTCCTCCATTGAGTCCAGCACCAAGTCCTCCACCGAAACTTCCGCCTAAACCTCCACCTAATCCTCCACCTAAACCTCCACCAACTCCTACACCAAGACCTCCCCCAAGACCTCCAAGAAGGTCTCCACCAAGTCCAAGTCCTCCGCCAAATCCACCAAGTAATCCACCACCAAGTCCACCACCAAGTCCACCACCTAGCCCTCCAAAGAGACCACCACCAAGCCCCACATGAAGGCCAGCACCAAGGCCAGCACCAAGTCCGCCATTGATTCCGCCGTCGAGTCCACCACCAAGTCCAAGTGATGCACCAGCTCCAAATCCAGCGTCAAGATCAAATAAATCACGTTTAACCTGTGAAGAAAGAAAAAAAAATTAGTTACAATATAGTAAAATTAGAATTATATTAAATTTAATAAAAATGAAAAAAAAAAAAAAAAAAATTTACATTTGAATTATATCTACCAAGTTTACGAGTTTTATGACTCAAAGTAGGTCTATCAATTGAATTCACTCCAAAGTCAAGTGAATTGTGATCCAAACTTCTCGAGTATTGATCATTAGGAGAAAGACCTTCTTGATGATTAATAGGTTGATTAGAACGATTAATTTTAAGAGAATAATCACTTGGTAAAGAATTAATTGATGATGAGCAAGCAAGAGATATAATCAAACTAGCTAATACGTTCATATTTAAATTCAAATTTAAATTTTTAACGATAGTAATATCTTCTAATTATTAAAAAAAAAAAAAAAAAAAGATGAATAGTTAGAGATAAGGAAGGTAGTATTTCAAGTTCTGAAAAAGAACAATTTGAATAATAGATTTTTTCTTTGTAAAGTGAATGTAGTTAGTTTGGTTAGTCTAATTCTAAAAGTTATTGAGATAAATATAAGGAGGTAGTTATCACTCTGATTTTATATAAAACTTTTCCAGCAACTGTGAGCGTACGACGACTTGAAAGTTGAGTAGACTTGGCTTGGTTAATGACAAGTATCTAGGTATTTCTAGACTGGTCATTTCGTCATGATAGACCAGGTCAAACCAGACTTCGGGGTGACTTATAACTGAAATTTTAAGTTCAAGCAAGTATTACGTACAAAACATAATGTTCAAGCAGCTCACTACACTTGAATTTTTTTTTTTTTTTGGACAAGTTATTGCATTGAGCCGCCCGCCATGGGCAAAAACTCCTGAAAAACGGAATGATATAAAAACGATTGGGTGGGCACATATCAATCGAACCTTTCAATAACGATGTCAACAATGGCTCTGGTCATTATTTGGCTCTGGTCATTATTAGTTACTTCAGATAACTTAGAATAAAATGTTAGATTTAGTGCCCTAAAAGAAAAACCTATAGAATAGGCATGCTTGGTAAATTCTCATCACTTAGAAGAGTCAGTGCTAAATTTGGATTTTTGTCTGCTTGAATAAGACTGGGTTAATTGCATTGTATGTTCTGATCAAATTTTAGTCGAAAATCCAGTCCTATCAGGAGATGTTGAGGTTACATCAAACTAATCTTTAATTCTTATGGTGAAAAATAGTTCAACCTCAAAAGAGCACTTTATTTTTTACATACATTTCCACTTCTATGATTTTTTTTGATTTTATATTTTAATTTATTTGTCTTAATCCAGTAGGCCATTTAATTTATTTAAATGTACAAGTCTCTTTTATATATTGAAAAAAATCACAGAGAGGAAAACACAGGACATGTCAGAAAAAAAAGAAAAAAAAACTTCCTTCAGCACATGCTATCCAAAAGACAAGAATAAAAAGCAAAAAAAAAAAAAATGCATGAAAGAGGTATGAAAGAGTCATCAAACAAACTGTGTTGTTCATGTTTTGAAAAAAAAGAAAAAAGTGATAAAGATGAACATCAAGAAGCATAATTCCTAACAATACTTGCAGCGAGTTCCAAACCAGCGGCAGTCCAATCAACAGGAGCAAGTCTCATTACAGAGTATTTAATTCGACTAACATCATTGTAAGTCTCTTCTTTAGCTCGACATACCACAGTGTAAGTTTTAGCAGTAGCATCTGTAACTAATTTTTGATATTTTATTTCATCTTCTTCTTTAATTGAAATTAATTCATTTGCATTGATTGAAAGTATCGCTTGTCCAACTTCATTAAATCCTGAGAGCCATAATGTACCCGTATGATCTTGTACCGTCATTTGAATTAAGTATCTTTAAAGTTTTTTTTTTTTTTTTTTTCGGGTGAAGTTCAAGAATTAAAGAAAAAAAAGGGCGATTAAATGTTAATGTTCTATTCCGAATTTTTAATAAAAATAACAATCCCCCTAAAAAAAAGCTTACCGATGATCTGGTGCCGGGAATAATTTATCGCACTTCTCGCATCTCCATTCATCGTCACCATCACGTAAAAGTTTCTTGTTACAACGATCAGTTGGACAAGCAGGATAACTGATAGTTTCATTCTTAATATACATAATAGTAGCACGAAAATTAAAATAATCACCGCGTTCATTGGTACCTAACTGTGAATCTTTAATTTCTGAAACTGTTTTCAATGAATCTTCTGTGATATCACGATTGAATGATCCTGTACCCATTCCAGTCAAAGTTTGAATCTTGGCATTCACTCCTTCATTATCATACCACCCTTTTAGATCAAAAGCTTCTGCTATATCTGGATTCACCAACATTGCTGAGCTCGATAACATGCTTAAGGTTCGTCCTCCGAAATCTCCCACTTTGACTCCTTGAAATGCAAGGATTGACTCGGTGGGCGCCTCGAATGTTTCTGCTACTTTGCCCCACAATGTCATTCTAATCGAATAAGCTGATTGATCAATCAATGTGATATCTCTTTTAATCATCTAGAGAATTTCATTCGTAAGATAGGCAGTAGAAAAAAGGAAAGGAAATGTGATTGTACGAGTTAATATGATGGATCTTTTTAGTTTTAAATTTCGATTGGTTTCTGACATGTTTAGGTAGATGAGACTTTTGCTTAATTTATTTATTGCTCACCGTTTTTTGACTTGTTTTTGAAACTATTTCTGAGATTTCTCCTGCATCTTTCAAGACTGCAACGATATCACAGATGGAATCCTTTTCTAAATCGTTCAAATCTCCCAGTTTAGTTAATTTATGTAAGACTATTTTTGGTGTATCTGCATCATCCTCAACCTAAAGAAAATGAATGAGATAAGAAACCCCCCCTAAAAAAAATCCCAAATTGATCTAAAAATATTAAAAAAAGTAGCTTACTTCCTCAACTTCAGTCGTATTTTCAAAAACAATCTCATAATCATGATCAGTAGTATTATATTGTTTTTTAGCAATATTAATTCTACCACGCGAGACTAGATAAACTTTTCCTTCTTGAAGAGAATCGTATAAATTATCAACTGCGTCGTTAAATCCAGTAGCTTTAATTTGACCAGTTTCATCCAATAAAACCACAGAAAACAACTTTCCATCTCCTCTTGCATTTGACCATCGTCTGATATCAGATTTTTGTGATACTCGAGCTTTAATCTTCCAACTTTTTTTTTTTTAACAAAAAAAAAAAAAAAAAAAAAAAATAAAAAGAAATGAATTGATAAGTAAAATAAAAGCTTGGACAAGGAAAACAGCATTGAGGGGCGGGGCGAATGATACTTACTTGTTGGCAAAAGGACTCAAGCCAGCAATAGGAATAGGACCACCAGTGCCAGGACGGCGGTTGGAAGGTTTATTGGCAGGTTTAGAATTGGAAACATTAGTCGAAGGTTTGAAGCTAGGAGCATTGTTAGGCTTAGAATCGGGATCAGTTTTGGCTATATTAGCGGTAGGAGGTTGATTAATTTTACTGGGAGGTTGATTAGTCAAAACACCAGTAGTAGCTCCGCTTTTGATCATAGGTTTGGTATCTTTATTATTATTGCCATCTGCAGCATCACAACTTGTCGGATTTCCGATACGTTCGGGATAGTCAGTTTGAACAATCTCAACGCTTAATAAGACTACCACATGACGCGTTCCAATTAAGTTGACCGTAAATGAGGGCACTCGAATGATAGAGTGACGTCTGATTTGATCATTTGCTATGAAATGATTCAATTGAGTTGCTAACATGGCAGTTATGAACATTTGTCCATCTGAAATTATAATCCTGTAAACAAAAAAAAAAAAAAACCAAACTCCTTTTAAAAAAAAATATACATACTCAACCTTGACTTTCTTCCTCATAAAACTCACCTCCATCTTTCAGGCGCTGAATTAATACTGGAAACCCCAACTGCCTTGAGACTGATCACTTGAACTGTCAAGCCATCAATCTCTACATTGGGCTCATCGTACAATCGCCTGATTGCGTTTTGCGTAAGCTGTAAAAAGTGTGAGTCATGTTAAGCAAGGGTTCATTCAGAATCTTACATATTTTGAATTTAAATTCGGGTGACGACCATGACAAGCGAATAAAAACGAAGCTTACTTGTTGAGCCATTGTGATTGTAATTGACGAAGGAAATGTTGAGTTTGGATATCTAGATATCTAGTCAGATGAGCGCTGACACAGGAATGTCACACATCCTTTCACAATCACTCTATGCGGGTTCCAAATCACAGGGTGTGTAAAATTCTTTCTCTCAGTTTTGGTAGAAAAAAAAAAGAGCCTCCTGGGTCCTTGCAAATGGCCAAACGTGGCCTTGCCGCTAGAACCCATAAACAGGAAGGGAGGGTATACCCGGACCCAACCCAGAGGGTATCAGACTTCCCTGGAGGACTTCAAATTGAAATCTCATCATTTTCAACTCATCAAATTTCATTCTACATTATTCATTGAATCTCCTCAAGTATATATTGATATGCAAGTACAAACACTTTCAGCATATTTGACTGAGGTAAATTTATTCCTGGTAATCTTGGATGCAGTCATCCAATTTAGAATTGATTGAACTGACCTGATGAAAAATGAACCAAAGGGACTCACCCCCCCCCGCTTGATGTGAACTAAATTAGGTGAGCGTAGCCTCAACCAGCATCCTAGATCAAGGGGCATAGTTACTCCAGTAAAATATTCTGGAAGTTCTCAATCTGAATCATACTTTCAGCCCCATTACCTCTGTTCCAATTCATTCTAATCTCCCTTCAAATTCACTGTAGTGGTCTGTTTGTTTACCAAAGGGTTTATCTCTGACTTCTGTAAGATCTCTAACTTCTCTCTGATATTAAATTATCAAGTTTTATCCTATTTTATCTTTCAATTAATTTTCCAAGATGAATCAAAGACATCATTTAAAGAATATTTAAATAGAAAACATATTTTATCAACTCTCTCTCTCAATAATATTTCTCATCTTCTCAGATCTACTTTTTGATGTTGTTTCATTGTATGAAATTCATTGTGTGGGATCATCAAGGTGTTTGAAGATATTTTTGACCAATCTCACCAATCTTTTTATTTTGTTGATTGAGGATTAAGGGTGATATCCATCTTTGGCACCTCAATTCCTCTGGGTGATCTGTAATCCCATGGCTTGTCCATCTAAATAGTTTGAATGAGTAAATTATGAATTATTGTACAGGACATGACCCACAAGGTATCAAAATTGGATCCCTTTGGTTGGCCAGGATCAACTTGAATTATTTAAGTTACTGAAATATACCTTTGAGGTATCTAAAAAATTCTTTTTTCAAACACAATTATGCACCAGGTGATTGTTGAATCAATGCTACATTGGATTCAAGGTTCTGTGTGCTGGTCTTGTAAAAGATAGGACAATGGGTTTTTTTGGCACAAAATTCCAAATAAGCCAAAAATTAATTGTTTTTGTTGAAGTACCATTCAAATCCTCAATCTTCTTCAATATGTCTAAGTATTTCAATTAAATCAACCAACTCTCAGTTTCAAGTTTGTTTCTTTTCTTTTCTCTTTCTCTTTTCAAATTATTCCAATATTTGATTGTTGTCTTTCTTTCATAAATTTAACTTGTTTTTCTTTTCAGTTTACTGCTCCTTGAAATACATTATTTTTAAATCTCAGATCTTGTACAACCTGTTTGCTTATTCATGCTCAAGAGTACCAACCCCCATGTTTTTTTTACAGTCCAAGACTTTGGCATATGATGCTTGAGGGTTGCTAATGTTTTGTAGAATTCCTGGATTTTTTGTGGAGGAAAGAAAAAAAGGGCAGTAAGTAACCAAGATGAGATAAGGTGAGGGGAGTTAGAAAAGATGGTAAAGTAAAGATACTATGACCTTTTTTCTCACATTGGTGAATACCATTGGCTTCAATGACATTCACGATTTTGACACAAAGTTGTTATTTTTTCATGTCTTGGTCAGTATCTCTGTGCCACTTCTGATAGTTTTTGTCCGCATTGAGCCATTTTAGGAGGATAGTAGAGGGGGAA
>JNCO01010502.1:0-10062 GCA_000785685.1 Uromyces viciae-fabae
ACAACAAAGTGTTATGAATATGTTAATGAGTTCCCCCTGATTCAACAAAATAAATCACCAACCACCAAGAAATTTCAAATGCAAAAATGTGGGTGCTTTGCAAAAGAGCAAGGCTGACTGCAAATCTAGAGAGCCACATCTATAAAAGGAGGGGCTTTCTCTAGGAATTGCACCCCAAGCCTCTCACACAATTTTAACTCAGATCATTCACTATATCATAAATCCAATCATCTACAAAAAATGCCAGCCCAATTTACTTGTGAAGAGTGTGCAGAAACCTTTCCCACAAACAACCAAAGAAAAGTACATATTCGCAATGTACACCAGCAACAACTGCAGATACTCCTTCCAAATACCAATGAAACTATCAACATTGTGAAACGTCATGGTTATTTCAAGTGCCCAAATGATGGGTGTGGCAAGGTATATACAAAACCATTATCTATAGTCTGCCATGTGAAAAAATGTACCCCACAAAACCTCATTGAAAATCGACTGCGCCGAATGGAACCCACACGTGGTCAAGCAAGACTTGTGCCCATTGGACACAATACAATTGGTATGTAGCTTGACTCCAATGCACAGACTACATGCACATGCTGATTTTGAATAAGTAATACCAGTTCTGGATAGTATTGTAGAGACTGGAATTGTTTGGAACAAACAATGTGACATGCTCATCTGCTCCACATGTGGAACTGGTATTCCATTGCAAGAAATTGTATCACACTTTCGCAACAAACATCCCAACATGAAAATCACCAAAGAAGCCCTTCATCAAGCTCTAGAATCACACAACATTGACACCAGTAATCAAGACCAACTGAAGAAGTACCCAGGTCAATATCATCGTGGTTCAATATATCAACCAGTGGAGGGCATCATGGTATGGGAGGGACTGATGTGCATGCACATACTTTCCAGTGGCAAGCCATGTGAATACATTGCACTGGCTACCAAGAGCATGAGGAACCATTGCACTGTTCATCACCCAGGCCAGTTGTTTTCATTCCTTTCAAACTCAAGTATTTCTATAAAAAAACTTACTTTAACTTGTTTGCAGATGTGGAATTCAAAGAGTTGGAATGCTATCAAGTGATGTGCCAGACATTGTACTTGCACAATCATCGACGATTCTTTCCAGTGACCTGGGGTGAAGCTGAGGAACCAATAGAAGCTGAGGAACGTTTAGTGGAGCCTATCATTGAGGAAGAGAGGGAGATATTGGAATCGATGGCACACAATGTTTCTGAAATCATGTCAACCAACCGAGAACGATATCTACAAAACATCAGTCATGCTAAGTGTTTCTATAAAAAAACTTACTTTAACTTGTTTACAGATGTGGAATTCAAAGAGTTGGAATGCTATCAAGTGATGTGCCAGACATTGTACTTGCACAATCATCGACGATTCTTTCCAGTGACCTGGGGTGAAGCTGAGGAACCAATAGAAGCTGAGGAACGTTTAGTGGAGCCTATCATTGAGGAAGAGAGGGAGATATTGGAATCGATGGCACACAATGTTTCTGAAATCATGTCAACCAACCGAGAACGATATCTACAAAACATCAGTCATGCTTGTGATCGGATTGTCCAAGGAGGGGGTCAAGATCAGGAGGAAGCCTCAAAATTGCTGGTTTCTAAAACCATATCCAACATCTTACTAGAAACCATCAGCTCACTCCAACCCAGTTGTATCAAAAACTCAACAATTTCCCCAATGAATCACACTGGCAACCCCCCATTGACAATTGGCTCAAGGTCCTGTGCAAACAACTGTATGACCTGCACTACATCCTCAGAAGAAACATTCTGATTGAAGCAACGTAAGTATAGATTTTTAGACAGGAATGCATGTAGCTGAGAGATAATCTGACATGAAACCATCTCATTCAGGAAACCAACGCCCACTGCTGGACTGAACCCCCTGCAGGAGGAAAGAACCCAAAAACGATACAGCCGAACCATCTGTCGCTTGATCATGTTCACCCTAGAGTATGCTGGCCAACCCTTCACCTCCAAACCATCTGTCGCTTATTAATGTTCACCCTAGAGTATGCTGGCCAACCCTTCACCTCCTGCTGGTCTCAAAATGGTCTTGACAATTTATTGAGGGTCCTTAGGTTAATGGAAGAAATGGTGGTTCCTGGGGAAGGAGTGGAGGAACTGCAAGTTGAACCTGAACCGTTTAACCAATTAATGAATGAAGCCATGTTTCGCTTTGTGGCATTTCCAGTATCTTATGCTACTACAGTCCCCATCCAATCTAGCCTCGAACAGTTCATCACTTTATCTCAACTTGGACAAGCTGGTGAATATCTAAGTGCCCATGAGCTCACCCGTACTATTAGTGAAGTTCAATACTGCCTTCGAATTGGACTCATATATTACCTTCTTGACCAAGCAAAACTCCATCCTGAAGCAAATGAATCCCAACTGATGGCATTTCTGGGGGTACCATGATCTCACATTGAAGGCATAATTTATAAGTATTGGTAGTCATATTGATAGCAAAAGGGGATCAATACATTTGATTTCATTTGGATATGTATTTATCCATACACTTTGAAAGATTGTTAGTATCCATGTTGTAATTCTTAAGTATTGCAGCATATCCCTCACAAAGGCCTTGCAGCCTCTCTCCCGAAACTCCACAGAGTGTTGCTCCTTCTTTGTGATTGATACAAATTCTTCAAGTTCCACCTTCTCGCTAGACGCCAAAGAACCTGAGCAGGTGCAGCATTAGTAACACCACGGAAAAGATTAACAGAACCCACGTACCATACTCAGATGCCTCAGATGCTTCCTCCACATCATGATCGTAGGGAAACTCCATGACCCTCTTACCTTCCGGATGAGCCCACACATATTTGGTTGTGTAAATCTCATGATTGATCAGTTTACAGGGCACTTTATCATAGGTACAACATTGACACTTGATATTCTTCCTCTTCTCTAACGCCACAGCACAGATAAATCCATTTTTGTCACATCTGGTACATGGGAACCTGTACTGCCTGGTCTTGAAGTACCCAGGGTCCCCTGCGCCAGGGTCATTAGACTCAGAAGGGGGGGGGAGTTGCTGCACAAAGAAAATTAGCTGAGACAAATAAAGAACATTTGTCAAATTTAGAAGCTCCACTCACCACAATTTTCAAGGATAGGCAAGTGATTCCTGCTGGAAAATTGTTGTGAGGACATAGCTTGAGATGAACCTACAAAGGAAGTAGATTAATAAGGTTTCATCAGTACATTACAATCAACTGGATCAGATCAGTGCAGTTGGGTCATGAAATTAATTGTCATTTTAGATGTCTTTGGTTTCATATGATCTAGCATGTCAAAAATGGGCACAGATTTTTGTAGTTCTGCTTAGTTTTGTTTAGTTGAATGTATGTTATGAGAAGATATAATACTCCTGTCTGCTTTAGTCTAGTTTGCTTGGTTTTATTTAGATTTGTATAATTTAATCCAGTTTTGGTTAGGGTAATATTTTTGAATGAGTTGGACTGGTTATTATTATTATTTAAAAAGACAACATGGTAGTTATCCATAGTATCAAGCTGATAGTTATGGCATGAAACTTATGTTCATAAAGATGAATGAACACAATGGTCTCATTGTCCATATTGATGAAGATGGATAACTAAGTGAAGCAAGCAGACTTACAAATTATAATGATTTTTATATAATGAATAAACAAACTGAATGGAATAAAATATATATTCAGGTATGTATGAAGGCAAGGGGAAACAAGTCGCTGCAAGGGATATAGCAGCAAAACGAACAAAGAGAGAGGTTGGGTTTTATAGAAGAAACCCATCCCTCTCTGGAGTACCATTGACATCCAACGTCTTAAATCTGCAGTCGTTTGGTACATAAACAAATGACAATCAATAAATTTGCTAACGTTTTCTCGTTGACGCGTGTCAACAAGAAAACGCTAGCATGCCTCATCTGTAAATTAAGTGGTTAAAGGAGAAAACAGAAAGCGGAACGAATCGCTCCAATTAAGACAATTGCAAATGATGTAGTTTTATTGGTGATGTGTGTCAAGACGCAATTGACGACGATGTTGAACAAATGGAATGAATGTCAATACCAACCGTCGTCATTTTCTCGTTGACGCACGTCAACAAGAAAATGACGACAATTAATTCATTGCTCCAAACACACCTGAACGATGTCTTCATTTCGTTGTTGACAAACGTCAAATACGAAACAAAGGGAGCACATCCTCAAAGGGACAATCAGATCGGACCCACTACCTTTGTCTTCTCGTTGACGCACGTCAACGAGAAAACGAAGGCAAATCCCTGTTGATTCAATATATATTTCAAATGAATTACCATACCGTCGTCGTTTTTTGGTTGACGCGCGTCAACGAGAAAACGAAGGCAAATCCCTGTTGATTCAATATATATTTCAAATGAATTACCATACCGTCGTCGTTTTTTGGTTGACGCGCGTCAACGAGAAAACGACGGCGGTCTTGATCATATTCAATGCATCTATAGACCCTACGCCATACCGTCGTCGTTTTCTCGTTGACGCGCATCAACGAGAAAACGACGACGATATTGTTCTGATTCAATCCAACAACGTCATCTTTTTCCTGCAGACGAGAATCAACCAGAAATCGAAGTCAAGATCAATCCCCCTATTGCTACCGATCAATTTCGATAGCAATATCTCCTTGATCAAATCAAAGCAATATAATATCGCTGTCGTTTTCTCGTTGACGCGCGTCAACGAGAAAACGACAGCGGATAGTTTTCATTCCTGCTGTCTGTTAGAACACATCATGACAGCAGGCACATTTTCCTTTATCAAGAAAAATGATCTCGTTGGGGGCCTCCCAAGAATATATAAGGAGGCCTTTTCCAGACTTTTCACCCTCAACTCACCAACAATTTTTGAGAGTCCCAAAAAAAAAACGCCTTAAATTCAGATAAATTTAAATTACTACATATAATCTTCAACACCAATTAGAACATAATTGCCAACTTTTTTAACACCCATATTTTTTTCCAAAAAATAAAACAACCTCAAACTCATTTAAATAAAAATGTCCCCAGCTCAATCACCAGCTTCTGCCCAAGTTATTGACAACTCCAGCCAGCCCCCACCACCCTCAGGTGTCCCAGCTAAAAATGTGGACAAAATATTGGCCAAGGAAATGAAAAAATTGGCCAAAATAGCAGAAGTTTCAGGCTCAGTAAGCCCCCCTTTGATTTACTACAAATTTTTGACAAAAAAAAAACTGACCCCCACAAAATTAATACAGAATAATGGGGAATCAGAAGAGGATGAGATCCCAGATGGAGTAAGTGATAATGATGAATAATAAATGGTGTAACAAAAAATCCATGCTGATTCCAATAAAAAAAAAGAGTTTATTTGGTAATGATGATAATGAGGAGGAATCAGATAATTTAGCTTCTTCTAAAAAGGACAAGGACCCCCAATTAGCTACTGGCTCAGCTCCCCAGGCCACTGGAATTGATGACCCATATGGAGAGACTGGAGGCAATTCAGATGAGGAGATGGGATTAGGAGTGAGTAAGATATTGTTTTCAATCAACTGAATTGGCCACAACTGATTGTATCTTTTCCCACCCATCAGGAAAAGAGGAAACAGACAATTTTATTGGCAGACATGTATAAAACTTTGGAGACTGGTAAGCAGCTCACTTTTTATATTCTTTTAATAACCATGCAAACCAAGCTCATCTTTGATATGTTTTGTAGCCAAAACAGGATTAAAATCAGCACTTCAGTTAAAAGCCACCCACCACAATCTCCCCAAACTCAACAGAATCTGTCTTATGTTCCAAGAATGTCTTGAAGACTATGTCAAATTATCTGAGGAAAAAATGAGAATAGCTGAAGAGAAGGGAAAAACCCAAGTAGATATTCCAGATGTGAGATGTGATGAGGAAATAGATCATGCCCTCAACCTACACTTTCAAAAAAATACTAAGTTTGGGAAAAATAAGATTGTTAAGCTCAAAGGCAATGTGAACAAGGCTAAGAAGCCCAAAGGTGAGCCCACCATATTTTTTCAACTAGTTTGTATCTTAACTAATGATTCCATTTTCAACTGAAGTAACTGAAAAACCTGTGGAACCAGTGGCCTCTACCAGCAGGAGCAGACAGGGTAAAATCGCATACATACTCACCCCCCCAACCCCTTGCTGATATATATATTAATTTATTCTTTTTTTTTTTCTTTTCTTGATGCTTTTTTGGAAGATCAACAAACCTACTTGGAACTAGAGGCAGCTGAGGACAATGAGGAGCCAACTGCTGAGAAAACAAGAGCTGAGGAAATGTTGGAGAAACTTTACACCAACCCAATTAAGCTCCCTGGTAAGTTTGCACTGGATTGTTGCCATTTGTTCACAATAATTAATTTCAATTCTACTTTCACACAGATTTGGTTAAGAGAATGACTACTGCTGAGGCCAAGGTGGAGAATGAGCTGTGGAAACTCTATGGAGGTAGTGCTAAAGGTTTAGGAACCCAGAGGGAGGTACTCTTGGATTGCTTGCCTGCTGTATTGGACATTTTGAAATTGGAGAAACAAAGGCCCTTGACCCCTACTAGTATTAAATCACTGGACCTCCTCAATTCTGATACTGCTGCACTCTTGTCCTTGGTGCATGATGAACAATTCACCCATGTCCTTAGAGCTTGTAAGTTGAAAATCATTCCCACCACCTTTGAGAATTGAACTGATGTTTTTTTGCTCACAAACAGGTCCTAGATTGGTTCAATTAAGTGGAGATGACAGCTTCTACTGTGGAAATATGCTAGACTATAAATTAATTAAAGGTAGTTTAGATTTTAAAAAAAGAGCTGGAAGTTGGTCAGCACTCAGTCACTTGATGATCAGGCAAGACAGTGATCCCAGATATACTACAGGGGATCAGTCCACCAGCATCAACCTAGCTTTCAAGAAGCTCCATAACTGTGTTAGATCTGCGGCACTTAGACACCACAATAGCATGAAGTTCAAGCCAGTTGCCCAATCTGAAGACTCACTAGCCAAGGCCAACAATTGGTCTCAATTTTTGCTCAGAAAAGTAGTAGCCTTATCTGATTCTGAAACAACCACTAGAGCTGTAGTTACAGACAGTCTTGAATTTTTCATCAGAAAGATCTTTCACACCCTCCTTGGTGTCTCAATGATGGTTGAAGCCTCCCTGCTTCAGAAAAAAATGGATAGAAAATCTTCATTAGTTCAGCTAAAAAAGGATAATTTGATGTCAGTTTCTCTCAATGGTGGTGGAATTGTGCCAGCAAATAAATGGACAGAATTCAAGAAGGAAGTGCTTGCTACCACAGCAGGGTTTTTTGCTTTTGGAGTTTCATCTTGGTGGGGAACTTTATCAAACAGAAGATTTTACAACTACTTGGACCTAGTTATGTTATTTAGATTAGCTAGTGTTAGATCCAAATTTATTCACCATCAACAATCCACCAGCTCTTATATTTCCACCACTCCTCCCCCTTGGAATCACACCACCAGATTCATTTGGGATCTGTTAATTGCTGCCAATTTTGACAATCTCAACACTGATTGGAACCAAACTGGACAAGAATTGCTGAAAAATGTTACTGATCTGAGGATATCCCAGCTCCTCCTCTTGGACACATATGAAGAATTTTACAACCCAGGAAGATCAGTCAGCCTCTCAGGCCAGCAAGCTCCACCAATCATACTCCAGTCAGCAGACAGAGACAAATTATTTCAACAGCTAAAAACCCTCATCAATGGTGTGGTGCAGCAACCCATCAATGTTGTAGTTCCCATTCTCTCAACTGCAGACAAAAAGAGAAGTTTGGCACCAGCTCCTGGCCCTCAGACAAAGAAAAGGAGGTTGGACAATGTAGTTGAACCAGTGGTGGAAGACAATGAAGACCTGGGAGGGAAGGATGTTGAAGACATGGAAGCTGATGAGGTGGATAATCAGGACATGGGAGGCATTGAGAAGGATGAACCAGTGGAGCAGCCCGATGAGGACTTGGAGGAGGATTTGAATCCTCCATCAGACAGTGAGGAGGATATACCCTTAGTAAGTGTGAAATAAAGTTGTAAATAGATATATAAAGCAATGAAAATCAAATTTGTAACAATATTTTGACCACATTCTTGTGCCTCCACCCCAACAAAGACAAAAAGATTTCCAATAGATGGAGAACTTCCCCTGGCCAGGTGTGAACCCAAATCACCTTCCCCAAAGCTGACTCCACAAACAATGTCTGGGAATAATTCTTTCATTCCCCTTGATGAGGTACTTGTTTTACTTTTTTTTTTTCTGTTTTTTCCTTCACTAAGCCCCCCAACTGCACCACATGCACTAACTGCCATTTTTTTGTCATGTTTGAATTAGAAAAATCCCTACTGGAACAATTTTTCAAATGGACTGTCAGGGGTCATTCAATCAACAAGGGATGTGAAGGCTGATGGGAACTGTGGCTACAGAGCCATTGCGATTTCCTTGGGACGACCACAGAAAGAGTGGAAAAAGGTTCGGCAGGAAATTCAAAGGTATTTGGAAATGAATATCCACACTTATGTTGTGGATGGTAAATTAAAGGGGGTGGATCAATTTGCAGAGTGGAAACACAAAGCAAAATTGATAGGGTCCATCAGGATGCCAGCCCCAACTAGCACCTGGTTGAAGCTCCCAGACTATGGGCCTGTGGTTGCTGATACTTTCCAAAAGCCCTTTGTTTCCTTTTCTCTCTCTGGCAGCTACTCGTTTATCCCAACTCACATGGTTGCTGAGAGCAGCAAACCCATTTCAATTGGGTTTGCTGCTGACCAAAGCCACTTTGTTGCAGTGGAGTTGGCAGCTGGAAATCCCATGCCCCATCCACTCAATATCCACACTGTTAACAAAAGGACTGAAGTGGAAAAGAGCTGGATGGATCTTCTTTCTTCCAACATCTCATTGTATAAATCACTCATGTCATAATTTCATTCTTTAAATGTAATTTCATTCTTTAAATAATTGTAATCTTAATTTCTTCATTATTGTGTGTGTAAGACTCACCTAATAAAATAATTATAAATAATTAATCTTGTGGGTGTAAGAAACATAAACACTCCAGAGGTGATCCTTGCATTTCCTTCACCCATTGAAAATACCAAATAAGAAAACAAAACAAAATACAAAATTCCACAATAATCGTCAACACAGAGGAAATACAAATGGGAAACATTTTAATTATAATAAGTAGTATTTACACTAAAAATATTCAATTATAATGAAATCATCAAATTTAATAATGTTTTCTATAACACAACTTTCATTGCATTTTCATCAGAGCTTATTCAGAAAGCTCACTTATAATTCCATTGTAAAAAGGTAATAGGCTTATCTTTAAAAGATACATAAGTCAAAACAAAACTTATCATTCAAACCAATGTATTCTTAGATAAAAGTTCACTTATAATTCCATTGTTATCAATCCTCATCACCACAATACTCTGATAAAAAAAAAAAAAACAAATTACAACTGACTTGAAACATTGATTATAAATGGTGATATAATTAAAACAATCAGATTAAAAATTGCAAAGCCTCCTGGGTGGTGAATACTTTTTCCACTATGAGAGTTGATACTACAACTATCCAAAAAATTAATCAATAGTCTTAATGAATGAAATATTTCAAAAAAGATAACTTGTATATACCTGGAGATGGTGGACATGGTTGGATTATTGGATCATCCAATTCAACTGGGCCACATTGTTCCATTTCCACTAAAAATATAAATTCAAAATTAGTCTTAATCAATTAGTCTTAATTCACAATATGTCTTAGCTTAATATACATGTTTGCTCACTTCTTGGAGGTTCCATAGTCTCATCCTCTGCTAAATTTATCAAAAATAAAAAGTTACAATTAGTCTTAAGTTTCAAATATTTGAGCTTAATATATATTTACACACCCCCTTGTCCTTGAATAGGACAAAGATTATTAATCTTGTCTATTAACCGACCTAATCTTCTATTTTTTAAATGGTATTTGCACCCATTACAAAC
>JNCO01010503.1:0-10058 GCA_000785685.1 Uromyces viciae-fabae
TCATTGCACCACCAAGACTTGGATTTTGAAACATCCTCGCGGATTTTCTTCCCTAAGCGACATTGATTCTCCTGATTCATAGGTTACAACAGGAAAACTGCGCTCAATTGTCATAATACTTTGGAAGATTCCATACTTCCAAAGAATAAGTTTGTTGCTTATGGAAAACGGAGCAACATACTTTTATGGAACAGAACTGAGTCCGGCTATTGAGTATTCATAGATTTGCTATGGAAAGCTTTGGGTGCTTTGGAAGTTGCTTGTAGAAGCAAACCGGTTAATTCATGTCTGGACGTCAATTCAAAAAATGTCGGCCATAGCAGCATGCCAGGATGTAAGCCGTTTCGGGGTTTCTCTAAAACCTTCTTTGTCCTTCATAAGAGTTAAGGGTCAATCAGCCAGTGCTACTTTGTGGTTTCTATCTGATTTTAACACTTTTCTTTGAGGTTTTCATAAATTTTTCTAGAATTTCTTTCTTTAGAAGCTTCAATCATTTCATATAATTAATTGAATATTGTGTTTTGTAGTACTATAGCAATAGCTCAATTCTTCAATTATGTCAACATCAACATTTTCAATAACCAACACTAAAGATTAATCACTACTGAATACAAATCTAAGAAGATTGCCTATTGCATTGCTCAGGGGAATCATTACCATCAAACTTCAAGATTGGTTTCTTGGAAGCAACATCAAAATACACTGCCATGGTTTCTTTGAGGAATGTACCTTTCAGCCTTGGTGGTGCCAAAGGAATTCATCCAGTAGCAATTAATAAGTATGACAGGACTTTAATTACTCTTTTGTTTCATATCAAAGCCTGATAAAATCCTAAATGATATCTAAAGAGTTTTTGAGGCTTGATGATGGGGATATTTTATAATATTAAGAAAATGAAGAGAAAGATTATGAAAGAGGAGCTTTGGGGACTTTACCAAAGATGGTTGATGATAAAAGAGGCTCAAACTCAATGATTTTTAATTTCATGAGAAGAGAGAACTTATATAGAAAACAAAAAGAAACCCCCTGGCATAATGTAAGGGGGCTCTAGGGTAAAAGAAAATAGAATCAACAAAAATAGAAATCAGCTGCCACAAGATGTGAGCAGCCATTTGACAATAAAAACAACATCTCTGAGAGAATCACTTGCACAACAGCCTTATTTTTACAAACCGAAATCCTGCATCTATCAAATACTTTTTTGTCCGTTTTTTTTTTTTTGTTTAAACCGAAATGTCAGGTAAGTTAAATGCTTGCTATGGTTCGCATACACAATGCTTGGTTCTTTGGTGGCAAGGTCATTTCTCTTAATCTATCCGGAAGCATTATGATCACTCCAGCAAAGCCTGCAGAAAGATGCCATCCCATGTGACAATGAAAAAACCAAACACCCGGGTTATTCGCATAAACTCGAACTGCAAAGAAATAAAATGAGTCTATCAAAAATCACAAAAGCACCAAACATCTGTGGAGAACTCACAGACGCTATATGAGTTTTCTGGGAGAACATGACTGTTACGGTACATAATCAGCTTCCATTTGATTGATAGGTATTCAAATGATGAGCGAATCGACTTACACGTCTCTACAGATGGCAGTTCGGGTGTTGTATTGAATGCGATTTGCAGATTCTGCGTTCAATGCTCCATCACCTCTTGCGACAAGACAGGTCTGGGGCCATAGAAATTTGTCAATCTTGCTATTGATAAGAAAATACAATTATCTCGGAATGACTCACGTCCATTCCATCTGTTGGGTGTTTTCAAACGATACTTCAATGATTTGTACCTCGATCTTTGACTCTATCATGATAGGATGACGGGGAAAACTTACGCAGGTGAAAAGGGTGCTCGAGAGCTGCATCCAAGTTGTTCACGACAATATCCCAATAACCAACTTGATTGATAATTTCTGATGCCACTTCTGACGAATTCAAACTACCTTGCCCTCTCCGAAGCATGTGCTGTAAAAGGGGCGCTTGAAGACGAGCTTTTGAAAAGATCCCTCCTGGATCAGACATCACACAACAACATGAAGATCTTAACCAGCTGTGCTAACCGATGTACGTGGTGTTATCCACAAAAAACCTTCCAAGTACCCTTCGTTCAGACGCGGTGGGTTGCGCTGAGGTGACAATCGTCCCAAAGCTAGTGTTGAAGAAAACCTAGGGAAGATATCCGCCATCAAAAAAATCAATTTGAGTCCTAGTCCTTAGTGCTCCCAAATTATTTAGAATTCACATACCCTTCCTTTCACTTCGTCCATGGCAGGAAGTTCCATCCGTGGTACCAGATTTGCGGCAGTCGCATCATAGCAGGACCCAACAGACCCAGTGGGCCAATCTGAATCTCGTGGTAAAGCAAGTGATGAATGATAAACATCATAAGGGACTTTATCTGTCACTCGTATTACAGCCTTTGCAGTATTCCCTTCGGTTGTAGTCATTTCTGGGGCCACTGTTTATTGATCAAAAGCAGCATGGGAAAAAATAATTAGCCTTTATTCTACACGAGAAGGCTATTCTTGGTATAGTTTTTGTAACTTCTTGCTTCAATGATCCAAGAAAACTTACACCATGCGACTAAGATTTGAATGAAAGTGGGAGGACACAACGTTCAGCATCTTTTGTTCCGAAGATCTTCCATGACTTCTCTCTTATTTAATATGAAGCTTACGACAATCAGTATCGATACTCGCCCTCAAGAAAAATGAATCTCCCTCGTTGTCGCCTGATGTGTCAAGAATAGCGCTGTATCTAACATCCCCAAAATGATTTCAGCGCAAATGTAATGCAGCAAAGCTGAGGACCTTTCTCTCACCTTTCGCCAGCGTGGATCTGAAAACGTTCCATTCTTTTTTGACTCCTTACAGGAGTAGCGTCAGCTTCGATTAATTCTAAAGGATGTCTATCCGCGGATATTCTAAACAGTACTCGCGAACCAGAGTGAATAAATCTAAATCTGGTGCGCGCATTCGGTCTAACGTAAATCTCCAGTGGTTTTTTGATGGTTTTACACCTGTTTCCACGTGCGAATCGTGTGCAATCAAAAAACCCTACTCCGTTTATCAGTGCTAGAGGAGAGTATTGATTCGCATTAGTAATCTGTGGCTTTTGAGGCAAGAGGTTTGATTATTCTATTGTTAATAGGAAGCAGGTTCAAGCCTTCTCACCAGAATTGGGAGATGGCGCTGCAAAACTCCCGTTGTAGCCATTCTGAGAAAGCATTTGACTCGCAATGAGAGTGCTTGTACTGATTTTCCAAATATTTCAGGTCAAAAAATGATTCAAGGTTTGGAAAATTAGAGCTGGTTCTGTACTGTCATTAGGGTCCCCTTCGACAGCTGTGGTGTCAAAGATTGACTCACTTGTGATACCAATCGCTATTTGGTTCCAAATTTAAGATGCAGAGCGTCGCAATGTTAGGTGAGGGGAAAACAGCTCAAGTATTGAATCTGCGAAAATTATATACCTCACGAAGATAATTCTATCATCATCAAAGTCTCTTCCTCTGACCAAGGGGTCGCGTGTGCTATGCACAATTAAAGGGCCGACAACTCCATCGGCTTTTAGATTGTGCGTATGAGCCTTCAACAAGAAGCCGTTGCTGTCAGTCGGCCATATAGAAGCCGTGTATTGTATGAAAAATAATCTTACATGGTACCCTGAAAAACCGAAAAGCCAAGTTCCCATGTGAAAATGTCCAAGTCAGCCTCAGTGTTAAACGTATCACAGGGGCGTTTGAGATTTCAATACTTACAGAAAGTTCCAAATTGACCATCAAGCTTAAAGGAATATTGAAAAGATGAACCTGCAGGGATGGGACACTGTGTCACACCTATCAATGACAAAGATTAGAAAGCTGTTTGCTATACTTGAACTTTTCTTCTTCATTTAAAAATCCTCACCAGAAACCCCATCCATCTTTTTTAAGGTCCAAAATACATCAGCTAAATTGATCTTAGAGTTATTTCTCATATCTTCGAGAAAACATTCGAAGACTAACCCATGGATTTCCCTTTTGGTGGATTCCTTAACAATGATTCATTTGATAAATGTTCATATTAGAAAATTGTGATTTTAAGATTAAGACTGAAGGAATAAAAATCACATCAGACGCACCATGCCAATGAATAGATATTGGGCGCTCCATGCGATTCACAACCAGAATGTTGAGTGTGTCACCCTGGATATGCTCACTTGAGCTACTTTTCATTCATTGCATTCCTCAATTTCGGAAAAAAGTGCATACCTCGTTTGCCTAGAGGGAACGGTCCGCCATAGTTCAAAGTAATTAGTTAAAAATTTTACTTTCAAACTGACAATTACTCTCCATGACTTACCTCAATCAGGGGGCCAGGATATTGGCCATTGACAACCAGCATGGTCCTAGAACGCATTTTTTTTTTTCAAGAATGTCAAAAACTAATTCTGCAGACTTGGTTTTTGTAGCATTTCGTTACCTTAAAAATCCATCAGGCGCAGCGGTTTGGTTTCTAGATTGTGCGGAAATCACCAGTAGAATCGTCTTTGAGAAGCTTTCAAAAACAAGAAGCGCATACACAGGCAGAGCTTGTCTTACGTGATAACCAACGTGTAATCTCGTTTGCGGTTTCGGTTGGTAATAACGTGCGTATCTCTTAAGATCAAATCGGGTGAATTCAAGCGGATTTGACTTTTAGTCGAGTAAACATCTTCGCTTCCAAGCTGCGTTAGCGGCTGTTTGCTATACCCACTCCCCGGCGATCCATCGTGAGTTGGTGGGTTCAAGCTACGTGCCTCTAGACAAGAGCTAGTTTTGATATTGAAAATCAATGAGATAAAGCAAATTAATAAATATACCTTCATGGTTTCTGAAGAATGAATTCGTGGGCGATGCAAAACGATTGAATGAAGCGGTAAGGGCGGAAGAAACCGCAGGTCTTACTTCTCTTGAAGGAAATGGTAAAATTTTATTGCATCTAGTCATCCAATATAATGTTTGAGTTAGAGCCAACGAGAGCCCAGCCACAGTCAGACTGAGTGTTGATTAGCCTCTATCGGCTGCCAACTGCGCCAGAGCTTTCGTTTCAACTCCGTCAGCCTGCCCAGTGACCATGCCTTCGATTGTCACAACACTCGATGAAGCACAGGCGACTCGCAACTTGGGAGGAGCTTGGAGGTTCACCCGGATGTTGGCATGTCCGGAAACTACAGCCATGAAAGCTGAATGCATCCCTTCGTAAAAGCAACAGATTCTCTCGGCAACCATGATCCATCGATGTTGAGAGCGTAAGTTGGCGTAAGTTGGCTAAAATCGCTCAAAGTGGAAGAAGCTTACCAGTACCATGGCTTCTCTATTCTGACACGTTCAAAATCTGAGGAGACGATCTTAAGTTTCACAGTGTTAAAACCAAAGAACTAGTCTCCCGGGTATCTATACCCGATCAATCGTAGCTGTCCGCTGTAACCTCTCAAGCAGGGTACAGCTGAATAATATAGAGCTTAGCTCTATAGATTCACGACAACTATTGTAAGGTCGACAATAATGTCTAGAAGCCGTTCCTTTCAACGAAAGAGGCTGATAGCGCATGAATACCTGGATCTATAGAGATCCGTCAGAGAAAAGAGCAGAAGAAAATTACTTACCTTAGTTAGATCCTTTGAGAAATGAAAGGTCTAACAACGCTAAGAAAGAATGGAATTAATCTAAAGAATCAGCTGATGTAAAAACTAGCGCTTTACTGGAGTACGATAACTAGGGAGAAGAGATTGAGTTCAGGAAAAGAGTTTCGCCCCGGTCACTACAAAGCAGTGAGAGTTTGGGCTAGGTAAAATGAAGAAAGGGATGTATTCTTAGAAATATAAGATTTGAACAGTATCAGTTTTCTGTGATGCCAGGAATGTAACAAACGGAAGAGAGATCCTTCTTCCTCTCTTCTTCGGTCGCTTTATACTTTAGAGAATGTCTTAATTCCGCTTAGTGTTGATCTCGATCTTTATGAAGCGAAGTCTTCGATTAACTGAGAATCTACGTGGTTTTAACGTATGTTTCTCTAAGACGTTTCTTGCTTTATTTGTATGAGTCTGTAACTATTTCTTCAAGTTTTTAGACCAGTAAGGGAAGGCCTTTCTGGCTTAAAATTTATGCAGCATTCTAGTAATTTATCCACGGATAGCTTGTTCGATGCTGACAGTAACTTTTATCTTCTTAGTTATTTTCAAGACTTGTCGCGGTTTCCCTGCCTGCTTTCTAATTGCTTGCATCCATGACATTTTGATACACTCGGCAGAAGATTCACTTTTGCAAGCTTCAGAAGAATTTGCGAGCGCAGAATTTGGCAGTCTGACAACACAGACACCTTATTCTCTTGAAGAAATTGGTTGTACCGAAGTTAAAGCTCCTTTTTGGAAAACCCATTTGATTGATCATAGTCAAAACCTCACTGTCATAGACCAATTCAATTCCTCTGCAGTGCCTTTGAATCCAACTGGTTTGTTTGAATGACCCTCTTTCCTCGAATGTGCTCTTGCTGATGCGAGATCATGAAGACTCACTTGTTTACATATCAACAGGTGATTTTCCAAGTCTTAGTCTTGCTCCTACCTTCGATTCTTTGAATATTGGTTGTAAGTGATTGATAAATCAAAGCACAATTCGACTTGTTTTTAATAGTATTCCAGGGGCGCGTAACATTTACATGGTGACTGTCATAATCATCAAGGTCCTAGAACGTTGAATATAAATCATTCGGGTTTTCCATTCAACAGAATGATCACCAGCTTGGATCCAATCCCAGATTCAACCGGAAATCTCCAAAGGGCTCCAGACGATCGAGTCTCCTCAAGAAATCGTCTAATTTCAGCACCGGATAAAAATGATACTTCTCCAAGTGCAGCGGAACTGGTAAGAAATAAAGCAATCCTAACTTTTTTGATTTGGATTCTTGCTGTCAATAGAGTCTCATTCTTATTCCGTAAATCCAGCCAACTTTCCTTCGACTTCAAGGATGTATTCTAGCCAAGGCTTCAGTGCAACAGGTATTTAAACTAATTGTTTGATATTTGTCATGTACCTTGCACTCATATTGTTTTTTATATGAAAAAAAATGGAATGTATAGAACCAACTCAAGAAACAAGTGGATCTCCAAACGAACCACAACCCGATCCACAAACATATTGTTTCATATGTAAACACAATTTTTCCCGCCCAGATAACTTGGATCGGCACAATGCTGCTAGATATTCAAACCGGGAATGCTGTAAGTCATCCAAGGATTGATTCAATGTGAGTTCTCATCCATTTCTGATGATAAATTCCATCCACCATTTCACACTGATTAGTCCAATGCGAAATTTGCCCGTCCAACTACGTGTATGAATCCAACCTGACTAGACATTATCGAGAAGTTCACTCCATTGTCGATGAAAATTATAAACAGCGTCCCCAGAACAAAAAGGCCGGCAAACAACAAAAGAAAGGAGTTCCTAGGCGTAGCGTCCAGCCCGAGCCATCACCCCAGAACCTTGGTTCGCTTTCTTCGCCCCCTTTTACATGGGGCTAGAGCTCTTCATTGGGCAACTCCCATAAATTCGTTCCCCGGCGGCCAGAGAGCTGGAGAGATATCTTTTTAGCCACCTTTCAGTTCGGTTGAGTGTACGGCAAACAGTGGATCCCGCGACGTTGTCTCAGCCGGCCAGAATGATCACCTGACCATTCTGCAGCCTCCTTGTACGTAGGTTGAACACGCTGATCGAGGCTTTTTGAGGGAAGGTGTTCCAGGCGGCCAAATTGATGGTGCGAGATGAGCTTGCTGTACCGAGCGGCTTCTGAAACGGGGTCCTGGGTGGCTTCCAAAATGCGGAGACGGTCTTGCAAACACGTTATTGCGATGCGAACGTTATTGCGGATGCACCGAATGAGGGCCCGGGCACCTTTGGTCCATCTTCTGTTCCAGTTCTATTCTCTTCTTGATATGATATAATACGGCACAAGATCCAATTATTCCCGAGAATTCCCTCAAAGATTCAAGGTCAATCAATAGTTTTTTTTTTTTTTTTAAAAAAAAAGAAACCTTGAAAAAGAAATGTTACTTATGTATAAAATTCCTTTCCCTGAACTTGAAGCGAATCTTTTGTTGAAAAAAAAATCCTCTCGCTGAATCCAATCCAATCCTTCTTCTTTTTTTTTTTTTGTTTAAGTGAAAATGCTTAAATTGTACTGTTAAAAATATGAATATCTATAAATGGATTGATTTGCTAATTTGAATGAAAATGTTTTGACTTCTCAAGTGGACAAACCTGCTAAGAATAATCATTTGTCGTTGTGCCGCATTCGTTGTGCCGCAGAGCCAGTTTATCAACCTTCTGAGAACAAAGCAAGATAAAAAGAAAAAGAGAAATAAAAAGTAATTAGAAATGGATAGATTTGCTACTTTAACGAACTGTTTTGAACTTCTAAAATGGACAAACCTGCTAAGAATACCCCTTTTTTTTGTTACGCCGCATGGCGAATTTATCAACCCCCTGAGAACAAAGAAATATGAAAAGAAACACAAAAATAAAGATGAAAATGAAAATGAAAATGAAAATGAAAAGAAAAAGAAAATGGAAAATGGAAAGAAAAATAAAACGCAAATGAAAAAGACAAAGGAAAAGCAAAAGGAAAAGGAAAAGGAAAAGGAAAAGCAAAAGGAAAAGGAAAAGGAAAAGAAAAAAAAAGGGAAAAGAAAAAAGGAAAGGAAAAAAAAGGGAAAAGAAAAAAGGAAAGGAAAATGGAAAAAAAAAGAAAAAGAAAAAGAAAAGAAAAGAAAGGAAAAAAGGGAAAAGAAAAAAGGAAAGGAAAATGGAAAAAAAAAGAAAAAGAAAAAGAAAAGAAAAGAAAGGAAAGAAAAAGAGTATAGAATTTGTGCGAAGAATTCTTCCTTTTAAAAGTCAACAAATAACGAGCACAAAGCGAGTATTTTTAACCACAAATATCAAACCTCAATAAAAGAGATAATTGAGTTTTTAAAGAAGAAGAAAAAGTAAATGAAGATAAATTTCATCCCTGAAATTTTGTAAGAAAAAAAAAACAAATGAAGCACAGTAATTAGTGATTTATGTGAATTCAATTAAGAAATAAATTGAAAAACATTGAAGAACTATTTAAAAGAAGTTATGAAAAGAAATAGTATCTAGAAATATTATCATTATCGCAGCCACCACTGGAAGTTCCTTATAAAAAAATAAAATACATTCTTCTCCTCTTTACTTGCTTTTACCAGTTGAGTAATTTGAACCATGGAAATGGATGATAATGTCTTGTGTATTGAGCGCACCTATTTAAGGTAAAATTACAATTCGCTACTTTCTAAAAATATTACCCAAGTTGATATTATTTAGATTGAAGAACTCATGAAGGCTGTTGCAAAATCCAAAAAAACACACTCGTTCATTTTGAAATCAACTCATTTTGTATCTTGAGCTACCTTTCGCTCACTTTCTATTCAGGTTCCGGTAATAGTATCTGATGGATCCTTTGAAATGCTGCTTGTGAATCAATGTGTCTGGTTATATTTGTGATGACAGGTTTTTACCGAAGGATACTTTAAGGAGCTCTTCTTTATTTTCTTTTCTACGGATTCTTCTCTTCTTCTCTTTTATCGAATATAGAATTAGATTATATTATTATAACTCATTTTAATGATCACTCAATTTACTTTTTACAATTAATTTTTTAAAACTGATTCGATACAAAAAAAAGAAAAAACAAAAACAAGGCAGAGGTTTTTTAGTTGGAAGAAACCAATCCAAAAAGAAATTAGCTGGTATTCAAAGACTCCCATATGCTACAACAAAAACTAAAACTATTAGATAGTTTTTTTAAATATGAACACTAATTCTGACCAAACCAAGTCATGTCACAGACTCTGGATAACTGGCATAACTTTATACTCAAAGTTTTAAGGTCATCCAACCCGATTGTAAGATACCATGGCTGAATTCAATTTCCCTTCTTTCGGGACTATTCAGTTTCCTCAGATTAAATTTTGGTTCTCACTAGTGATAATCCTGATTGCTTCAGTGCTCATAAGGGAA
>JNCO01010504.1:0-10057 GCA_000785685.1 Uromyces viciae-fabae
ATCCGCGCCATTTGACACTTAGACATTTCAACGCAATTATGCACATATCTCTTAAACTATACGCCACACCTGCTTATTATGCTCTTTAGGTGCTTAGTCCATACACATAGTGTGTATGACGTCCTATCTCTTAAGGCACAAAAAGGGTTTCCTCTTATTTCTATCTAAAAATATATTTATCTCTTCTGCTGGGTGACTAGGGTTATTTTTACCCAAGGAATCCAAAAATGAAGTAATAATTAACTCTTCTTCACTCTAAATGGGAGAAATTTATATTTTCTTTATTTCTTTTAATTTCTTTTTGTTTTGTTTTATTATTTTTAATTTTAATATTTTATTGAGATGTTTTGCTTATGTTGGCATGCTCAACATTGTAGCAAGCTGAAATACTTCGTTCCTTTTTTTTTCATACTTCTTCCCTTTTCCCTTCTTTTATTCTCTTCCCTCATATCACGCACTTCTTTGAACATGTACCACACTCCTTTTCTATTGTACCTCTGCTCCTTCAAACTCAGCGGAACTAATTTCGAACCACGTATTGTCTTTCCTTCATTTCTACCCACTCTCATTCATTACATCACAATAACAACTTATGTTTCATGTCCACGTCCAAATTACTATATAAGTTGTAACTTCTTTCCCTCATGACTTCTTTCTTCAGTTAATTAATATCAAGTGTTACGCTCTCTTAAAACTATCACTCCTCGAGCCAGCTGGAGATTCAGTGCCCTTCAGGCTAGCTCCCGTGATATCTTCGAGATTACTTCGAACAACTCCCTCAAAGCAATCCTTGACTTCCTCTTCCCTCCTAAGCGCATATAGCCACCTAAATCCCTCTAGTACATCCGGGTGGTCGTATGACATTATGTTGTAAAAAGATTTCTATTCTAAAGAACCATTGTTGAAAATTTTCTCCAGTGAGGGGAGCGATAGCTTTTTTTACTAGTTCTGAGTCAGTCATTTTAAAAATATGTGTAGAGAGTTGTAGTCTATTATATCTGAGATCTGTCATTATCTTGAGTTTCCAGAAGAGACTCTTTCAGTTCGGTTGGTAAAAACGGTGTTGGATTTGAATATGTTACACAGAAAGGATAAACACGGTTTAATCAGAGTAACGAGTGGCTAGACGGATAGGCTACAGCAATATAATTTCAGTATGTATCCAATAAGCTTTAACCAATTAAGTTTCCAATTTGAAATTTGAGACTGTAAATCTAAAAATTTGGAAACTCAAGGAATAGATTTCAGTCAGAAAAAAAAAACAACAAGAATGAATAAAATGAAAAATAATAAAGAAGAATAAAAGCGCTACCTTAAGGACAGATTCTAACATAAAAAAAGATAGAATGAGATTTTAGACTAATAATAATTGTTAAGACTGAAATGAAAAACTAAGAAATGAAATTTTAATCTTGATGAGTTGTTTTGATAAGAATTTTAATAATGAAAAATATATAAAAATAAAAATACCAATGATTAAGATTATTTTGATCCAATGTATGGACTGGTGCTAGCTTTTTCTTTGATTCTGATTAAGACTGAAAATAACAAAAATAAAAAACAAGAATGAAAAATAAAAAATAAAACTGAAAAGTGTTTTCTTTTAGTTATTTGATTATTTTATTGAGTTGTTGAGAAAAATGAAATACCAGTGTCTTGAATCCAGAACTCTTTCACTCTTGTCTTCTTGATTTTGATCTTGTTGATTTTTAAGAAGATGAAAAGAAATAAAAAGAAAAAAAAATTTGAACTATGATTAAGCCCAGAATTTTCAAAGTTAAGCCCTCTGGCTAATACTAGTCTTGAATGTTGACATGAAGGGTATTCAATGGGCCTGGGATGATCAAGGACTTAATGCTAAGAATTTACAAATACTACATTTTTTGTATGTACATAAACTATTTTAGCTGGGTAAGAAAGATGATAGGGGATGAATAGGACTAAATGAGAGCTCTATTTACATTATTTCAAGTCCTCTTGGGGCGCTCCAATAATATTTAAGTGTCCCACAGAATGCATACTGCATTATGCAGGTAATTGACAAATTCTGTGGGCAAGGTGAATTTGAGATGAACCATATTCTGCTGTCGCCTGATTTATCCTTGGAAATATGTCTTCCAAGGTTTCTTTCTATAATTTTTAATTATCTTATTGAATTGATTTGACAGAGTTATGAATTGTTGAACTACTCATGTCAAATCAGCATTACAATTATTATTTGAAAATTATAATTCTATTGAATTTCTTATTTCCAATAGCTTTTAATATTTTTCCTCGAGAGGATTAATGTTTTATTTCAACGGAAAAGTACTTACTTTGTTGGGGAAAGACTTTTGCGTGAGACTTATGAATTTAGAAATAGCGTGAGAGCCATATTTTGATGGTAATACTCACATAGTCAAACAAAACAGTTTTGGCCCATTTCAGGCCCGCTCTTTCAATTAGATTATTTAATTCGGTTTGAAACTCTCTTCACCTGTTTGAACAATTGCTTATGTAATCTTCCTTGTCAATTGAAAGTATTGCAAATATTTACTTAACTCCTAAACTATACACAACACCCTATTTTTGTGCATAAATATGTTCTAGAACATATAAATAGACATACATGACATACAATATCAGGGGGCTTGTAGTGGCTTCCTTCTTATTTTCTTTCATTAATTAAAATAAAATAGAAGGAGGTATTTTTTTCCCATACATCTGCTGAGTGACTGGGGTTATTTTTCCTCAAGCACTTCAAATATGCAATAATAATTCACCTTTTCTAACAATAAAATGTGCTAATTTTAATTTATTGTATATTTTATAATATAAATCTTTCTATCATGTATTCATTATATTTTTAGTATTTTTTATTAACATAGGTTGGCTTGCTCAACATTGTAGCAAGCTGACAGAACTAGAGCCTAACACTGATGAATCCCCCTTACCTGAAATTTATACTATTGAGCATAGCAAATATGATCACCGGTTTGATGATTCACTTTTTTGTAAGCATTCAATAAATTTTTGATCAATACAAGAATTTTTTATCTGAATTAACCTGACTTAGTGTTTAAAATTCTTTTCATTGACAGTCCTTATTATCTACCTTATTTTATGGCTCAATATTTTTGGTAAACTCAGTCTTACCAAATGTCAAATAGCGTCCCAAATGCTTTTCAAGATAATTTCCCAAGCCAACAAAAATCCGGATTCTCTACAAGTAATTGCTTGCATCCCCCAAGACACTCGCACAATCCTCAAAAAATTTGACTCAGATCTGAAATTGATTGAAACAACATGTTGTTGGACTTGCTTCAGCATGTATCCAAAAGCAAACAATCCATATAACTTCACTTTTCAAGAATTTAAGTCATAGGGCCCATGCAACAAACCACTTTTGGAAACCGTCCTGCTTTCCAAGGGACTTCTTGACAAGATTAAACCTCAACAATCAACCTCAAACAAGCCACCACAGCCAACAATTTTGTCAGGCTCTGTGATTCCAGGGACTGGATAACCTTTAGCTACACAAGCTGCAAAGTGCTTGAAAATAGTCTGGGAACTATTTTTCACCAGTGGTTTGGTGTTAATTTTATATAAAATTAACTGAGGGGCCAGCCTTGCTGGGGTTGTTTAACCCTCTGTTTAATTTAGGGGCCAGGAATGTATTCCTGGGGTAGTTTAACCCTTTTAAAGTTGAGATCCAACTTGGATCTGGGGCCTGATAAAATATCAGGGGTGGTTAAACCCAGATTTACCACGAAGTGGTGTGAAAGAAAGAGGGGTTCTGGGTCAAACCTATTGGCCCAGAGACTTACCAGCATGGTCCTCAGGTTCACTTGTTTAGGACTCTGAGTCATTGGATTCCCATTCTGAATTATTTGCTTTGTTTTCTACATTTCTACGATCATCTTCAACGTTAGATTAATTTTTTTCTTGTTCATTTTATGTTTCTTCAATTTTGGTACTAAGCAAAGGATAATAACCCAAGACAGGGCGTGGCGATGAATTGGATGAAGTTTTTATTGATAGAGACTTCAAACCTGCATTGACGATGAGTGCCAGCTTGTGGCAAAAACATTGAACATGCATGGTTGCAGGATTCCAACAATAGCTTCTGTCTATGTTGGATTCTTCAAACATTTTGGCCATTGAGACTGCCATGGTATTGTTGTTAGATCCAGAATCGGTTTTCTCAGCTATCATGTGCAGAAATTAAGTTGATAGATAAATTCGAATTATTTCTAAGTGAAAAAATAATAAAAAAAAAAGACTTATCTTTTGGAATAAGCTGTTATTTTGAGAAGATGCGCGATTGATTGGGCAAGCAGAGCACCTTGATGCTTCCACGGAAACATCTTGAAGGTTATATGTTGAAGACAGAAATTCCATTCTGTGTCAATATAAGTCACTGACACTCCAATGAATGCATATTGGTTCCCTTTAGTAGTCCATGTTGAGAAGGTAGTTCAGGCTAACCTCAGATTTATACGCTCGAGTCGACCAAATATCATAAGGTATTTCACAGCTGCAGAAGCTCTTGCTCGGATGCAGGCGATCATAGGAAAAAAGGAACCAGCAAGATCGAGGTTCGAACCTGCAACCTTTGGGACTACTGCAGATACCACAGGAGTTGCAACCGACCGATGCGCCAACACAGAACTTGTTAGATCCCTTGATTGCAATCGAATGAAACATCTCATCAATAGCAATCACACCAAATTAGGAAAAAGGATAAAAAAGATAAGTACATTTCATATGGATACTTATGACAAGAAAATTGAAAGTACCGAACTTTTAATAAAAGTAAGAAAAAGGAAAAGTAAAATAATACAAATGAAATCAAGGAAAAGAATAAAAGAAAGCAGAATGTCCTTGAAAGTAAGATTACCAGGAAAGCAGGCTTTCCTGGATTGATGGGACCGGAGAGGAGGAAAAAATGGATATTCACACACTCACAGGCATTTCTCATTTATCTATAACTAACCACTGTTGTATCTTGTTTCCTTCTCTTCTTATGCAATTTTGAATATTAAATTTTTAGTCACATTATATTTCATTTTATCCTTAACTGGCAGCCTAGCTCAACAGTTAAGAAGAATTAATTTCGTATTAATTTAACAGTCCAAACGTCGTGAACTAAGGTAAATCATCCTTGTAGTTCCTGTGGATAAATTTTAATTTAGTTAACTTTTAATGCATGAGTCATAACTAACACTTGATATAAAATTAAGGAAGAAATTAAGGCCTACATTGAGATCACAAAAGACCCTTTGCTTCAAGGTCAGATAGAGGAACTTTGCTTTCTCTGAAGATGACTTACGACCATAGAGTACTGCGTCGAGATTAGAATATAAAAAAGCGGCTTGAAGAATTGAATATTCTATTTGAGTCCATGGCAGAGCCTGACGTATTTTCCACAAAACAATCAGCTGGTTGAGAACATGTATATTGAATTTGGGCCTCTTGTGGGCCCACTGGAGGATTGATTTTTGATTTGGGTCATCTTGACCTTGAGAAGCACATAGCTCTGCAAATGTTGGTGGGAGTCAGGAAACTAATTTTATTGCCTTGGAACGGCCCGGACACCCTTGGTGGTTCTTGTCTGTCTGTGTAGAGCCATCTTGATGCGTTTTGAGGTTGCCAATTGAGCTGCCATGTGCCCTGTATACTTTCCTACACCACTTAAAATGATAGTTAATCTTGTTCCCCTTGGTGTCCTGTGTGTCATTTGAGAATGAGACCCAGGGGTGCAATTTGAATGATGAAAATTGGGTAAAAATGACTTACGCCTTCTTTCCAAATTGGTCGTTCAAAAACTTCTTGGACTTTATCAAACTCAACATCATTGTTTTTTATTCTTGCAAGCACTAATCACCTCAATCTCCTCAATCACATCATCAGAATCTTGGTCAAAGTCATTTTCTTCATTTTTTGTATCATCTTGGATGTCAGTTGATGTTAGAGCCTGGTAAAACCAAAAAAAATAAAACAAAAGTTAATGAAAATATGATAGTCAGATGAAATAATAAATCTGACCATTGGTGAGCCAGGTAAAGAATTTTATGGATTAAGAGCTGAATGCTCTCTGAATGAGATAACTGGGCTAAGAGATGAAGACAGGAAATAAGATTTATTTTGATTGGACTTTTAAACTTAAGAGGGAACTTTTATTTAAGAAGAAAAAGATTTAGTTGAACCAATATTTTTTATTTCATGTCCTGCTACTTGACTTTATAGTCAGGAGATAATGAATATAAAAATATGCAAAATGAACAACATGACAATTGAATAGAAAATTAATAAATAGATTTTGACATTCATCTAAACATAATTCCTATGACAATATGACTAGACAACTTATTTATGACTTTGACATTCATCAATAAATATTTGGACTAAACTTGACTTAATTTAACTTAACTGACTTAAGTTTAATTGACTGACTTGACTTGACTAAATTTGACAAAGGTTGACTGACAATTTCCTCCTTGACATCAGAGGAAATTTATTGAAACTAATAAATGAGAAAAATTAGTTTTGAGGAACATAGAATTCTAACACCAGGGACCGAATTTTTCAGCTGGCTACTATGTTAGAGCCAACTAACAAATAGCCGTAATAACAATATTAAAAATCCGTAATATTTTTTATAAACTAAAAATATTAATAAAACAACAAAATAATGAAATCATTATGAAGCAGAAGGAATAATAAAAATATGATTGCATATTTAAATTCCTTAGGGAAAAATAACCCCAGTCACTCAGCGGGAGTATGGGCAAAAAATACCTCCTTCTATTTTTATTTTATTAATAAAGAAAAATAAAGGAAACCCCTACAAACCCTTTAGATGAGACGTCATCTATACTTGTGTATGTGTATTAAAAACATATAAATACATAAAAATGAGGTGTTGTGTATACTTTAGAAGTTAAACACATATTGGCAATACTGTCAAATGACACGGGAGATTACATAATCAATCCCTAGACAAATGACATGGAACTCAGTTGGTTTATGTAATCCAACTGACAGGTCCCGCGGGCCCTGACGGGCCAAAACTGCTTTGTTTGAAAATGTAAACAATACACAGTAAAAATACTCCCACGATCCTTCGAATAATAGAAGTTCCATGTAGAAATGTTACACTAAGGAAGCTTATATTTTTCCTTAGTAGAAAAGATAATTTTACCTAGAGGAAAAATAGAAACAACACGGGGAAAGTAAAAACAGTATGAAAAGTATTTTTTCAAAAATCAATTGAATAAGAGAGATGACATGTTTAGTTCAAAAAATCATAACTCTGTCATCTCATTTGATAAAATTGAATAAAAATTACACAGATCATCTTGGAAGACATATTTCCGAGGGTAAATCCCTCGAGTACAGATCATGCATCATGATCTTTTCAAATTTCCCACAGAATTGCTCAATCACTCGCATAATGCAGTCTACATTCTATGGGACATTTACATACCATTAAAAGCGCACCAAGAGGATTAGAAAAGATATAAATAGAGCTCTCTTTTCGACCTCTCATTCCTTAGAATTATCTTCACCAGCTACATACAGCTACATACATACACCCATCAGTATATCAGTCACTCTATAGCACCAAAAGACCAATTCCTTTTCAACTACGCTCACTGGACTCCTTTCAGCACTCCAGTTTGCCTTCACCCATCAACCACCCCTCCTAAAACTCCTTCTCCGCCGTGATCTGGATCAGGTAAGTCTTCTGACTTCAACTCTAAGACATAAACACTTTACCGCGTCGTGGTATATTGGGTTTAATCACCCCTGATCTTGATCAGGCCCCAAATACAAGTTGCCTAGCAACTTAAAAATGGTTACAAACACCCCAGAGTACGCTCTGGCCCCTTATTTCTTCAGAGGGATAAACAACCCCAGTTTATCTGGCCCCTCTGATAGAAATTACTTTAAATATATATATATATATATATCTATTATAAAACCTGTCAGGCTCTGTGATGCCAGGGACTGAATACCGTTTAGCTACACAAGCTGCAAAGTGTTGGGAAATAGTCTGGGGACTAATTTCCACCGTTGGTTTGGTGTTAATTTTAATATAAAATTAACAGAGGGGCCAGCTATGCTGGGGTTGTTTAACCCTCTGTGTAATTTAGGGGCCAGGATCAGATTCCTGGGGTAGTTTAACCCTTTTAAGTTGAGATCCAACTTGGATCTGGGGCCGGATGAATTATCAGGGGTGGTTAAACCCAGATTTATGTCATACGACCACCCGGACGTACTAGAGGGATTTAGGTGGCTATATGCGCTTAGGAGGGAAGAGGAAGTCAAGGATTGCTTCGAGGGAGATGTTCAAAGTAATCTCGAAGATATCACGGGAGCTAGACTTAAGGGCACTCAATCTCAGGCTGGCTCGAAGAGTGATAGTTTTAAGAGAGCGTAACACTTGATATTAATTAACTGAAGAAAGAGGTCATGAGGGGAGAAAGGTACAACTTATATAGTAATTTTAGAAGTGGACATGAAACATAATTTGTTATCGTAATTTAATGAATGACAGTGGGTATAAATGAGGAAAGACGATACGTGGTTTGAACATGAGTTCTGCTGAGTTTGAAGGAGCAGAAGTACAATAGAAAGGAATGTGGTACATGTTCGAAGAAGTGCATGATACGGTAGAATGAAATAGTAGAAGAGAAAAGAGAAGAGATATGGAAAAAGGAATGAAGTAAGTAGGGAGAGAAAGTGGGTAGTTGAGTAACTTCGAGTTTGAGCCCCTCAAAGAAAAGTAGCACATTCTTTGATAAGTCCATAGCCAGGTATGCGTTATGCTTCGAGGAAATGCATGGTGTGTAATTTTGCTTTGAATGTATTGAGGAGATGTTGCTGAGGGAAAAGCAAGGGGCTTACTCAGAAGCGGAGAGATACTCAGCCTCTTCGAAGTTGGAATGTTTGGTTGATCAGGTGGGTTGATATGTCGCGCGGGTCCTCGAAGACTCAGGCTCAGGCTTGGACCTGCTCTGCCTTGGAGTGTGACAAGTTACCACAAAGTGGCATGAAGAATGAGGGTTTCTGGGTCAAACCTATTGGCCCAGAGACTTACCTGAAGGGGGGTACAGAGCAGAAGAGTTCTGAAGGGGATCTTGGCGTCGTCATGAGATGGGAGGGCGCTGTTGGAGTTCTGAAGGGGATCCTAGAGCGCAGGTGAGAGTGGATCTGGTGTCTTTGGTGCGAAAAAGTGACTGTAGTGTCAGCTGGCTACTATGTTAGAGCCAACTGACAAAATAGCTGAACAAAAATTAATAATATTTTTATGACCAAAAATATCATTATAAATAATAAAATGAGCAATCCTATATTAAGGAGTAGGAATAGTACAAATATTATTGCATAAATGGATTCCCCATGCAAAATAACCTAGGCTCATTCGCTGGAGGTACCCCCAAATTCCCACTCCTTAACCCTTTTTGCCATAACTGGACAGAAAGCAACATAACCCTGGTTAAAACCATGTTTATTTGTAAATAACTGTTTATACATATTGTGGATATGTATATCGGTGAGGCATACTATGGACTAAGTCAGAAATACATGCAAAATAGCGGATTTGTGCTTATTTTAAAAGTTAGGACCATACAGTTAATATGAAACAAGAGTACTGCTAAATACAGGACATTTACATATGTCTTGTTACATTGCACAAAATTTACATAACCAAATGTTACATACGGAGCAAATAACTGCAATCAGAAGCCCCCTGTATATTACATAACCCAGGGGCTAGACCAAACATGTCAGACGCTGTGATGCCAGGGACTTAATGCCCTTTAGCTACACACGCTGCAAGGTTGTAAAAATAGTCATGTAACCATTTTTACCTTTGGTTTGGTAATGAAATTGTTTATTTTAATATACATAAAATTAAACAGAGGGGCCAGAATTCTGGGGTTGTTTATCCCCCTGTAAGAAGTAAGGGGCCAGACACAAAGTCTGGGTTGAATTAACCCTTTTTAAGTTGACAGACAACTTTTATCTGGGGCCTGAATATATCAGGGGTTATTAAACCCAGATTTAC
>JNCO01010515.1:0-10050 GCA_000785685.1 Uromyces viciae-fabae
AGTATAACTCTTAACGGTGCATTACTAATCTTATTCTTTGATCAATGGGTTTCGCACACAATGGGATAGTTTTCATACATTGATATCAATTCAACGTTCCAGGGAAACTAGAGCAATACATTCCCTCTTTATTGATGGTGATATTTCTGAAGAACGATACTTAACCCAAGCACAGTTAGAATGAATCTCAGAACTGTGAATCAAAAATGTTTCTTTGCTGCTGGAAATCTTGAGTTCAAGCTGTAATTCAAATTTATCCATCCGGGAGAATGGATTCCCAGATGTAAAGTCAGCAGGAGAAAGGGTTTGAATTAAAAACCACGTATCGCTCGAGGAAGTTTGATCAGCTAAAGTGCGACTATGCTGGAAGATGTTCTGGATAAATCCGAATTGAGTCTTGGACAATGGCTTGAGTTTGATGAGACTGTTGTTTGAGTTTTTCTGAAAGGTTGAATAGATCACACTATCAGTTGAGTAATCTGAAAGCTTTTCAATCGATCCATTCACTGAGAGAAAGGAGGGCATATCTCTCTCAGTCTTTTTGCAAAATTCACTAGCAAGAATCCATGTTAGTCCATCTGATGCGGGAAACAATTCATTAAGTCGCGCTACTAGAAGCCTTGAAGTGGGCAGATCCAAAAACGCTTGTCGACTTTTTGGAGTAAGTTCAGCTTCAGGACGCATTGGATTGTTAAAAGCTTGCATTTGATGAAGAAGTGGCCTGAACTGAGGCGGAAAACGTTCTGGAGATGACATCAACTATTGCAAATTACCATAACGACAAAAGTTTTGAAGAAATGTGATCTCAAGCTGACCTGAAAAACCCAGTCTCAGCGGTGTGGTTGGCTGTCAAACAAGTGAAAAAAAAATCAAAGAAAAAACTTACCCAGGCGGTTGTTGTGGGAGGCTTTCAAAATTTGACCCATGAGTCGCTCCATCTAAAAAGACCACCAGGACCTTGAGGGTCCAAATTTATCAAGAGACTCTGCAAGGTGTATCGACATGTGATGGTTCGGTGCTAATTTAACATTCAGAAAGAGTATCAAGGAGCTCTTCAGATATTCAAAATTATGATATCGATATTTGTTAATCTTTTCACTGGACGTTGTTCTCTTGAGGGCTAAGTTGACCAGAGAAACTAAATGGGCAAAATTTTTAAAAAGTGAACGGGAAGATGGTCCACCTGATGCCCAGTAAATTGGTAGAATCAGAGGAAGCTGAATCGTAAACAGATTACGCCACTCATCTGCTTTGAGACGGCCGAAAGTTGCCTTTCCCAATACTGGGATGGCTCGCTTGATCCAAGTAGGAATGTGTATGCGGGGGAGGAATCGATTAATAAAAAGTAGTGCGTCTCGATCAAATATAATTTTCTCACTGCTCGGAGCTATCCATGGTCCTCCCCAATCACCATCACCAAGATATGGAGAGAAAGTATCATCGCTAGAATCATGAGAAGGGAATTCTAGATTGGCAAATGCAATGCCGGATCCCTCAATCGACCTTTCAGTTTCGGTTGCAGTCGGACTGTCTGCCCTTGGAGGAATTGAGGCAGGGGCGGCCACATCAGCTAACAAAGTCATCAATTCTCGAGTTGGAACGCCCTTTGGCTCGTCTTCGTCAGCAACATCTGACATGCACCAAAATCTTTGACAATGCCACTTTAACAAACCAAGGAGAAGATTATGCATGGCATCAACAACGTGGTTTTCAACAACGTCCCAATAAAGCAGCTCAAGCATAACTGAGTATCTAACACCGTGTTCTTTTAAGATTTTGTTTCGAGTTTTTACATCTGGAGCGTCTTGAGATTGAAGGGCCCAATGCCTATGGTCAGCTAGTTTTCGTTTAGGCCAGGTCTTTGGGTCTAGATTATTGATTGACGCTTTATCAAGAAGGCAAAATGAGCACATTCGAGTCGCTGTGGGTGCTGTGAATCCCAGACTGCGACGAAGAGCGGGTAAATTGGCAAAAAAGGGAAGAATGGCACCCAAAACACGGCGTCCGCGAGGGTAGAGGCGGGTTTTTGAGAGGTACAGCCCAGGTTGCCATAGGACTTTGAGCTGCTCGACAATAGGACGTAGAATCCAGTTTGTTTGCTCCAGCGAAGGTTCCTTTGGTCCAGGGGCGATTCCAACTAAAAATAGATTTTGAGGCTCATATCGTAGGGATACGGGGAGAGAGTAGCAGACCAAAATGATGAATGTGACGCTCACATGCTTTCCGGCTATTCGATTACCATAAGGATTGATTCCGTCAAGGAAAACACCAAATGTTAAATTCCCAGATTGCGCAGTGTATTGGGTTTTATCAGGCCCCAGGAATTCCTTCCACTTTCTTGATTGTTGAATGTCTGAAGCCTCGAGATCAGGATTGTATGGTTTTGAAGCAAGTGCAGCGCCGGACTCTAACGCCTCTTCGATTCCATTCCTTGAAAAAAGACAAGCGATCCACTCGTACAGGCTTTGAAACGCATAAAATCTAGCGGGTCGCACGCCGTTTGCAGTCAGTCAAAATAGATCAGCACCACAAGTGCCGCGTGAAGTGGGTTCATCGCTAGAATCATCGTGTGAGCGGTTCTCCTTGTCGTTTGAATTGCTGCCAGAAGAGTCTTCTTCAACAATACCGGAGGAAAGATGGACACACTGCTTGGGGGTCGCTGAGGTGTAAGGGTACATCGCGAAGCAATTCGGGCAGCATACCACACGAATGATAGCTGGATCGAGTTTCAGCCATTTGATCACCGTGCGAATATCTTTTGGGATTGAGTCAATGATTTTTTGCTTGAAGTGAGTCAATTTCCTGAAGGTAGAATCACCAAGCCCGAACGCTGTCAGAGTCAGCAAGTCGCATGCACTTTTGAGGAACCAAGATGAGGACGAAACCGCTGTATTTTCAAAAATGGAAAGGATAGCTGCCACTAGGCAGGCATGCAAGACAGCTGGCTGAACAGATAAATATGAAACATCGTAAAACGGGTCTGCGACATTGAAATGCGATGAAGTTATTTGTGATTCAGTACATGATAAAATGAGAGCACAAGAGAAAAAAGCTGAAAGACTGACGGCAATCGTAGGCGCTTGCATTCTCCAGTGATACAGGACTCGAGGGGCGAGAAGAGATAACTACACGGTTGAGATTCATTTCAGATCCAAGCTCAGAAACATCATTGTTTGAGGCCTGAGAGAATTGTTCTTGGGCAAGGCCTTCATTCTGCATCGCGTGAGGCTCCTCGGCATCTTCATCACTGATACCATCTGCAAAAGAACGATTTTTTAACTTTGATCAATTAGGGAAGGGTAAAATGAATATAAAAGGTTGGTAAGGACACCTTCACCGCGGTCTAATATAGCTTCCATTCTAGCGTCCGATAGCATGTGATTATCTCTAGTGGTTCGATCAACAATTGAACCGCCAGGTTTCCAATTTCCCTGCTTGTCCACATAGCGGCGCTGACAGCATCCAAAACTTCGGCAGGAGCACACAACGGGCTCAACCCTTGTGCGAGACATGGATTTCTGGGATTTTTCGTTTGAAGGGCCAGAGCTGGAGGGGTCGAAGAGCGGAGCGGGAAGCCTGATGGACAGAAATAATCGGGGCAATATGCTACACCGGGTTCTCTGCCTGGATGTACCAGTATCCAAGGAATGCTAATCAGTGTTTTAGAAAAATGATTTAGGAACAAGAAAACTTGCAGTCGACGTACCACGTGAACAGGTTAAAACAATCAGGTATTTCCCATACGTACTTTGAGCAAAGGGCGGAAAAAATAGTCATTTGAATTCGCCGCAAGGGGAACGCAGGGGAAAATGCGGAGATAAGATTCTGACTCATGAATTTATCGGGTGGGTGATCACAGTAAAATAATTTCTAAAAGATCAGCAAAGTCACAACTGCAGCTGAACTCAAACCTACAGCTGCCAATTATTCTGATGTCTACTCACGCTACCTTTGCACTGCATTGGGAAATTATAATCAATGATCAATGAGTGTTTGTCAGATTGAAGTGGTGTGTACTCTAGCCAGTCCACTTTGGAGGGAAAAAAATATTATTTACAAGGAAATGAACTATTTACAAAGAAAGAATATTATTTACATGGAAAAAAAAAATCCGCTGAGAGAAAAAAAAGATTCAAAAAAAGGGAGGAGAAAAAGATGGAAATGAAGGACTAGAAATTAGGCTTGAGCATGACACGGAAAGGTGGTGTGGACTCTGGTCAAGCAATTTGGAGGGAAAAAAGGTAACTGGAGAAGAAAAATTTACAAGGAGATATAATACTTACAAAGGAAAACGTCATAGAAAATAATTTTCGTCGAAAAAAAATAGTTTATTTAAAAAAAGGGGTGAAAAAACGTGAAAAGAAATGAATGTCTAGAAAGTTATAGGCTTGAGCAAGACACGCAAAGGCAAGACTTGAGAGTGCAGATCAAGAAGAAGAACAATGTCATCTTAGTGACTCTAATAGCTTGGTCAAGGGAAGTAGTCGGGGGCCTGACTGGATGGACAAGTTGGAGACCATTAGAGGGTGTTGATTTTTGAGCCATTCGCCATTGTAGCAGTCCGCAGGCAGGCCAGAAGGACACTCAATAAAACTGATTTGGGAACTTTGGCCTCGGACCCTTGTGATTCTATTGTTTCGAGGAGCTGATCCTTTAGGTCGCGATTTGTCCCGGTTATCCATCAATCTATCCAAGTTCATCATCATCTCGGTAATACGAGGGTGCCGCCACGGAATAGCGAGCACAGTCACACGTTTAGAATTCGAGCCACTGGCGCTGTTATCAGATTCTGACTCTAGATCATCGTCGGTCTCGTCATCACTACTGCATTTTTCGACGATACTGTGCAGTGGGAGAAGGTTTGGTTGAGTGAGAAGGAAATTGCAGCGGGCTTTGCGACGCTAATTATCCAAATCAAGGCAAGTTAATCAACCACACATGCTCATGTTTACATGATGGGGAAAGCAAGTTGAAAGGAGCAATCACTCACATTAACTACGCGGGTCACCCGTCGCATTCGGCTTTTGGAGGCATCTTTAGCAGCATCAGACCAGCTGTTTGTTGCACGGAAACTAGTCAAAAGTTGTGTGGTAATTATCAGGCCATCAGCGCTGTACGCAAGAGAAAGGTAATATTATTCATTTGAACATACACTCTGATTAGATACTTGACGTGAGTAGCTAGACTGTCATAAATTTTTTTCTCGGAACAAATTTCCAAGTCGATGTCATTGTATTCGCCCACTTTGATCAGCTTTAGTAAGAGAGAAAAGGCAAGGTCCCAGAGTGGCTTATTATGCCGATGCGCCATGCTCTCATTCAAATTGGGCCGAAATGAGTTGATCCGGAGTTTGCGCATATCCTGCCATATGATAGAGACTGTTTGAGGTGAAGCGAGAATATGACCCGGCCCCCCGGCATAAGGGAACGAGGGGTCTTGATCCTCAAGATCTAACAAAGATTCATCAAGTTCTTCGTCCAAAAGACCTGGCGAGTCTTGCAGGGACCTCCATTGCGCTCTCTCGTCACGAGTAGCAGCAGGAGGGAAACGTCGTCTTTGCATGTCAAAGTCTTTTCCAAAAAGGGTTGCGACATGGATACAAACTCGCGCCTGTAAGAAGCATTTGTATTTGGGATCATAAATCACGGTGGGAGGAACAACAGTCAGGCAGAAACTTACCGCAAGAGTGTTATCTCTTCCGGTCACGTTCTGGGTTCTTCTAGAACTGGGGCCTGCTATGTTGTTAAGTCCTGATGATATCAATCGAAGTTCCGAAAGTATGTCATAGGTCATTCCAGACGATTGTGCTGTATACTTGTTGAAGCTTGGAAGAAAACTATCGGCAAAGTTGTGGCATGCAGAGGGAACAGCTGTTCTCCACGACTCAACACGAGCGCGACCAAGTAATGGGAAATCATGCGCAGCTGGGGGGAAGCTTGGAATTGGATCATTTCTGTGGGTGGGAGAAGTTTCAAACTGAAGAGGAGAATGAGAGTGATCGGGTTGAGGGCAAGATGGGCCTGCTCGCGGGGGATTGACGTGAGGAGGCTGATAGACAAAGTTGATTGTATCAGATAGTCCAGTTGCTTGTCTGTGTGGCAAGCGTCTTCTCCTACTGTTTAAGCAAGGAGTGGCTAGACAAAACGGACTGATCAGATTTTAGTGTCCATGAATTTTCACTCAGAAGTGAACACACCGATTCTGTTTCCTTTGCGCCGCTTGCCATTCATTTGCAAGTCAGGCGAAGGTGATCTGTGACGTCTTCTAGGTGTCAAAGAAGCTGGCGAAATAATAGGGGTAGATACGGCAGATAGGTTTGGCATTGAGGGGGATTGTGATTTTGGGAGGGCCGGGGAAAGGGACGGAGAGGAGCGCAAAAAATACCGAGATTGCCCAGGGGGGAAGGAAAGGGTAGCTGTAATGTTAGGATGCTTTGAAGCTGAGTGCGGAACCTCTGTGCAAGAAGTCAGTTGATAAGGGCTCGCAGTGTAGGAGGAAATAATCAGAACTTGCCATAGTCACTTGCCCGCCGTTTTCGAACGCTTTCTACTTTAGGAAAGGAAGATCTGTTTGATTCTTGGGCTGATGTGAGGACGTCCGGAGAATGTGGAGTTGGCAGCGCAGACTCGACGTAACTAGTGCTCGGTGTTGCTGTCGGATGAAAGGATGAATGAGCAGATGAAAGCCCGGACAAAGAAGCGGGGTACGTATATCCCACTGGAGGTCTGTAAAGGAAAGAATTGTCAGTAGAAAGGTTGTTCTTTTTCTGACATTCTCGGACTCGCTTGGTTCTACGGACTGTGGTGGAAGCTAGAATGGAACATGACTTGGTCAGTTTGCATTTGATGAGACATAATTGGGAAGATGTCAAAACTGCCTTGATTATTGCAAACAGGCAACACTTACAAGCAGATTTTTTCTTGTTTCCTTTGCGCCGCTTGCGATTCATTTGCAAGTCAGGGGAAGGTGATCTGCGACGTCTTCTAGGTTCAAAAGAAGCTGGCGAAATATTCTGCGGACAGATAACGGACCGGTTTGCCATTGAGGGGGATTGGGAATTCGGGAGGGCCGGGGAAAGAGATGGTGATGAGCGCAGAAAATATCGAGATTGCCCAGGTGGCACAGATGGGATGGCACTTGTGCATCTGCTAACACTTGGTACTTCAGGTGGTACTGATCTATGTTTGGCCCAAGATTTTTTTGGGCGAGGTCGGGGTGAAGGTGCAGGGAAAAGATTTTTTCTTGGTTGGCCTCTTTTCCGTGGCGGAGATGAAGGTTTATGAGCAATCGGAGCTGAAGCAGCAAGTACAGTTATCAGTTTACATTACAGCGATAGGCATCTAGTGAGAAGAGCACTCACCTTTTTTGTTGCCCCTTCTTTGCTTGTTCTTATTTTGTTTTTCAGGAGATTCATTGTTGCGGTGCCGCTTTTTTCTTTTTTGAACCTCCAGTAATGATTTTTCAATTCTCTGAGGTGGAACAATAACATCCAACGCCCCACCTCGTTGTTGCAGTACAGAAGATACCCTGGGAGATGGAGAAGCTGAGGTTGCTGACTCGGCTGGGTAGCAAGATTCCGACTTGGCCGGAGATTTTTCTGCGCCTGAATCAGGTTCCGGGGTTGGAGAATTGATGGAAGCTGTAAGCAACAACAAAAAGAAGAACGGTTCCTCATTCTGGTCGTCAGCAGGTATTTAAAAACAGGTAAGCAGATATCTTTGACTGACTATCATACGGCCGGACTGTGGAGTCTGATCCGCCATCATCCGTTTGGTGTGAGTCAGACGCGGAAGAAGTTTCAGCAGATGATATGCTGTGAGATATTAATGGTGAGGCCAGCTGATCGTCATCACTTTCGGTAGATTGGTTTTCGTGTTGAGGTGGAGAAGAGACCCTGGGAGGTGGAGAAGGTGACCGTGAGATTGCTGACTCGGCTAGGTTCTTAGTTTCAAACCTGACCGTGGATGTTTCTGTGCCTGAATCCTCCTCTGGGAATTGAGAATCAACAGCTGTCATACAAAACAAAAAAAAAAAAACAGGCCATCAGCAGGTATTTAAAAACAGGTAAGCAGCTCTTTGTGACTGACTATCATACGGCCGGACTGTGGAGTCTGATCCGCCGTCATCCGTTTGGTGTGAGTCAGACGCGGAAGAAGTTTCAGCAGATGATATGCTGTGAGATATTAATGGTGAGGCCAGCTGATCGTCATCACTTTCGGTAGATTGGTTTTCGTGTTGAGGTGGAGAAGAGACCCTGGGAGGTGGAGAAGGTGACCGTGAGGTTGCTGACTCGGCTAGGTTCTTAGTTTCAAACCTGACTGTAGATGCTTCTGTGCCTGAATCCTGCTCTGGGGATTGAGAATCGACAGCTGTCATACAAAACAAAAAAAAACCAGGCCATCAGCAGGTATTTAAAAACAGGTAAGCAGCTCTTTGTGACTGACTATCATGTGGCCGGACTGTGAAGTCCGATCTACCATCGTCCGTGTGCTGTGAGTCAGATACGGAAGAAGTGTGAACAGATGATGTTCTGTGAGATATTACTGGTGAGCCCAGCCGATCGTCATGACTTTGGGTAGATTGGGATTGGAGATAAATGGAGCCCGAAACTTCGGATTCGTTGTTGCCAACTTCAATTGAGGCCGAGGTGTAGTTGCCATTTTCCACTGAGGCCAAAGGGATTGGACCTGGGATCTGGAAAGCGAATTCATCAGTACCAGAAGCAAGGGCAAAAGGCGAGCCATCGCGGTGTCTTTGAGAGCGGCGCAATCTTTTCTGCAGCGGAGATAAAGGTTTAGGAGTAATTGAAGCTGAAGCGGAGAGCACAGGGGTTAGTTTACAGAAATGGGAATCTAGAGAGAAGAGCACTCGCCTTCTTGGTGTCCCCTGCTTCGCTTGTTCTTATTTTGTTCAGATTGGTGAAATTCATCCCCTAGGCGCTTTTGGGGGCAGCAAACTGGTGGTGAAGATCTACACGATCTTTTGGATTTATCCCTTGCGTGCGTTTGGGGGCGGCAAATTGGAGGCGGAGCTGTAGCGCATACTGGAGGTGGGTGTAGGGCCAAGGTAGAAGACTTCATCTTTGGTGTGGGAATACATTTGGATATTTTCTTTCGTTTTTTCTTAATTGGTGAGCCGCCTGCAGCGGTAATTGAATTGAAGACAATAGATCTGTACAGCTTAACCAGCTCACAGCGGTTTGATGTCGAGGGGAAAGTTTTTGAAGAAAGGGCAACCAAAACTTTCAATTGGTTAACGGTGAGGTTTGCAGCATCTGATACAAGGGAGGGGGAAGATGATCAGCAACTTGTACTCCTATGTGACTTGTTTTCCAAACTTACGAGGTAACGCCTCATGCAGCTTATGGCCTGTCCAAGACTCTACTGAACGGGGAGATTCCACTGTGGCAAGTTGAACGTATCGCGAGAAAATCTGTGGGCGACGCTCGCCCTTATCATAGGTGACTCCGAACCTGTCTAGGACCGCCATAAGCCCGCTCATGGTCAGTTTATTTGGATCTATAGAAAAAGGTGGGAAAAATTAGAAACAAATCTCTAGCAGAAAATAAGATAAATTAAAAATATCACTCGTACCATCCCAGATTGGGCCATCGAAGCTGTCACGCGGGTGTTTCATGATCGGCAGAAAGGAGCTTGGAAAAAATTGCCTTCAGAAAAATATTTAATAACGGTATTAAAAAGAACTTCCAGAGCTCCTATGGGCAAGAAACGCAATTAAACGGTGAAAATTAAGTTGAGAGCTCCGCCTAAGGGAGGTATTGTCAAACACCTGAACTAGCAAGTGAAGCGCTATTGAAAAATTAAAATGAAGAGCAGAAAAGCGGAAGGCTATCAATAGGGTTACCCAAGTGCCATGGTTCCTATATTTATATAGCCTGACCCGGCTCGCACATGAGTATGCGAAGCTCATATTGAATGAATGGCAAATCGATCCAATGCTAGCTACAGAAAGCGTTGAAAACTATCCCATTGTGTGCGAAACCCATTGATCAAAGAATAAGATTAGTAATGCACCGTTAAGAGTTATACT
>JNCO01010518.1:0-10049 GCA_000785685.1 Uromyces viciae-fabae
GGTCCTCTACCGTGAAAAAAAATTGATAGGGGTTGTAATCAGCCCCCAAAATTCAATTTCAGCCAAAAAAAAAAAACATGATTTGTCATGGTTTAAGGATTTCATAAATAAAAAGGCCAAAAATAAGCGTTTTGGGACCCAAAAGACCCCAAAAACTGGCCAAGTGGCCCTTTCCTGTGGAATTACCATTTAAATTATATTATAAAAGCCAAAAAAAGAACCAAAAACCAATAAAAAAGTGATATATATGCAAAAAATAGTACAACTATTCTACATCAATAATTTTTTTATTAAGCCTGGCTGATTTGCGTTCAGGGGGGAAGAATAACTTGATACCAAGATCCAAGTTCTTCTGAATTGTTTTTTTACAAGCCTTGGCCCCCTTGGAGGCATACCAGTTCCAAGAGGCATCAATTTTGGGTGCTGGCCAATTATTAGAGGAGAATTGGAAGGTGACAATGTGAGCCAGTTGGTCAATGAGCATAAGCAAGATAGGGGGATTATGAGAATGGGAATCAGGGAAAAAGTGAGAGGGAGATAATTGGCAGAATATTTGGATAGAAGAACCACTGGGTGTTTACAAGTTTCTGCCAATAAGAATCCATGGGCTGGGAAAGAGAACCAATAACAAGGGGGAGCTGATTCAGAGAGAAAATTGAGACGCTTTCTTGCTCTTTCATGTGTTTGGCCATAGACATTATCCATAAAATTCTTGTCTTTAAACAAGGGATTAGTGTCCAACTCTTTCACCATTTCTTGCCTTACCTGAAGCCAATTTTCTTGTTTCCTCCCCAGACTAACAGCTGCTGCTCTGAAACCACAATTTCCATCACCCATAACATCATGGACAAAACTGATCAGGGGGAGGGCAGTTGCTGGGGAAATGAGGTTCTTGCTGGGATACTGTGCAGCATTTATATTATTAATATACCAAAAAAAAATGCACAGGCTGATGAAAAATTACTCACTTTCTCCAAAGGCACTTCATAAAAATCCCCAGAAGGACAGAAAGTTGACATGGTGAAAATTTTGAAGTTGGGATGGACCAAACTTGATTGGAATTCAAATTGCATTCTCCATGCAAAATGAGGATTTTTGTTTATTTATTTAAGGGGGTGGATCAATTTATGGTTTTTTTGGGCTCAAACACCTTAATTTTTGGCCTTTTTTCTTTAAAAAAAAAAATTTCTTTTTTTCGGAGAATCATACAAGTTCTCAAGACCCCACACAGCTTCAATTCCACGGAAAAGGGCCACTTGGTAATTTTTTGAGGGCTTTTTGGTCCCAAAACGCTTATTTTTAGCCTTTTCATTTATGAAATCCTTAAACAACGACAAATCATGTTTTTTTTGGCTGAAATTGAAGTGTAGGGGCTGATTACAACCCCTATCAACTTTTTTTTCCACGGTACAGGACCCCTTCATAACGTTTGGGGGCCCTTTTCAATTTCCCTTTTTTTTTGTTTTTATATTTTTCATTTAATTTTTTAGGGGTCAAAAACCCCATGAATTTTTTTGATAAATATTTTTGGGGGTTTTCGGACCCCCCAAAATGTTTTCCTTTTTTAATTTTTTTCCTTTTCTTCTTTTTAGAATTTCGAAAAAACGCGGTCTTGTAGACCGCGTGTGTTTGTGGAAAACCGCGTGCACGTGGTCGGTCCGGTTTGGGGTTTTTAGACCCCCCAAAACCTTTTCTTTTTTTTAGAATTTCGAAAAAACGCGGTCTTGTAGACCGCGTGTGTTTGTGGAAAACCGCGTGCACGTGGTCGGTCCGCGCGCGCTGTCGAAACCGCGTGAGTTTGTGGGCCGACCCCGTTAATTTAGGAACGCCCTAATTTTAATTAATAATATTTTTATGAATTAGATGAATTAATTATTATTATAATTATTGAATTTAATTAAATTTTATGAAGGTTATATTGATTAAGGTTTGAAATGCTTGAATAAATAATTTTATCAATATTTATGATGATTTTGGTTTTTTTTATTGTTAATGATTTTCTCAAACTTGATCATATCTCTTAAATTTAAATATTTATTTTTAAGAAAAATTGATTATGACATTTTTATATCCCCTTGTTTATCTCAATCTGAAAATAAAATTGATAATTTAATGAAAAAAAAAAAATCAATGATTGATCAAATTAATATTTGATTTGATTCCAAGATCTTTCATTTTCATATTTTATTTCACATTCAGATCATTTATTTCATTCTTTTATTTTTATCTTAAAATATGATTTAATGAAATCCCACACAAAACTTGATTTGATGCCTTTTTAAGTTTTATTGGTCTTTTCATAATTTTTAATTATGTTATAAATCCACCTCATTTCTTTATCTTTTAAAAATTTTTCTTAGAATTTCTATTTGATGGAATTTTGTTGTATTTTTGCTTTTAGTTTCAAAGCATATTTTTTTTATTTTGTTTTCTTCAATTAAAATTGTAAACAATTTTGAAACCTTTCTCCGACCAGAATGCGCGTGCGCGCGTTTTGACTTCTTTTTTAGTCGTTTATTTTTTTTATTTTTTTTATTTTTTTCATTTTTTTTTATTCCCATTGATTTCACATATTGAGCTAAAAACTTTTGTTTGAATAGGCAAAACTAAAGGATATATTTCAATATAGATCATCAGATGCAAGAAAGAAACAAATAAAGAATGAAAAAAAAGAAACAAGAAATACCTAAAGGATTCTAATGATCCAGACAACAAACAGATAACACAAACAAAGAAACAAATAAAATTATTCCTAATACACAAAAAAAACTTGTGAGGACAATATAAACCATGTACAAGATTGAATTTTAATGAAAGAATTAATACTATAACTATCTGATTAAATGGTTTGATCATATTTGAGTAAAGAAAGAAAAGAAAAAAAAATAAAAGGGTGATAGAGAAACAAATAAAGAAAAAAAGGAAAAAGGATCAAAAAGGAAAAAAAAAGAAAAAAAAAATGAAAAGAAGAAGAACAAATGCCAAGGCAAAGTTTATGAATCTTTATGATGATTTTGGTCTTTTTTTTGTCAATGATTTTGTCAAACTTGGTTATATCTCTGAATTCTTGTTTTCATTATTTTGGATAAAATTGATCGTGAGAATTTTATATAACCTTGTTGATTTCAATATGAAAATGAAACATAATAATTCAATCAAAAGAATTTCATTAATGAATAAAATCAATCTTTAATTTGATTCTAGGATCATTCGTTTTCATATTTTATTTCACATTCAGATATTTTATTTCACATTCAGATATTTTATTTCATTCTTTTATTTTTATATTAAGATATCATTTAATAAAATTCCACATAAAACTTGATTTTATGCCTTTGTAAATTTTATTTATCTTTTCACAATTTTTAATTATATTCTTAATTCACCTCATTTCTTTATCTTTTACATTTTTTTCTAAGAATTTCTATTAGATGGAATTTTTTTGTAATTTTTCTTTTAGTTTCAAAAGATCTTGTTTTGTATTTCTTTTATTTTTATTTCTTTAAAACAATTGTAAATAATTTTGACACCTACCTCTGACCAGAATGCACGTGCGCGCGTTTTGGCTTCTTTTTTGATTTTTTTTAATTTTCCATATTTTTTGAATTTTTTTTGATTCCCATTGATTTCACATATTAAACTAAAAACTTGTGAGGACAATATAAACCCTGTACAAGATTGATTTTTAATGAAAAAATTAATACTATAGCTATCTGATGGAATGATTTGATCATATTTGAGTAAAGAAAGAAAAGAAAAAAAAATTAAACAGAAGATGGAGAAATAAATACAGAAAAAAAAGAAAAAGGAAAAAAAATGAAAAGAAAAGGGAAAAAAAGAAGGCCAAAAAACAAGCCAAAGTTTTTTAAGATTTATGATTATTTTGGTTTATTGTCAATGATTTTTTTAAACTTAAATTTCTTTATTTATTCTTAATCAAAATAAATTCTGAGGTTTTTATATCCCCTTTTTGATTTCAATCTGAAAATGAAAAATAATAATTGAATCAATTTTTTCAGGAAATTGATCAAATTAACCTTTGTTTGGGTTTTAGGATCTTTCATTTTCATATTTTATGAAACATTCACATATCTTATTTCATAATTTTATTTGTATCTTAAAATATGACTCAGTGAAATTCCACATAAATTTTGATTTTATGCCTTTTTAAATTTTATTTATCTCTTCATAATATTCTTTATATTTTAATAATTTCTAATTACATTTTTAATTTACCTGATTTCTTTATCTTAAATGTTTTTTAAAAATTTCTATATTTCAATTTTATTTTGTTGTATTTTTCCTTCCTTTCAGTTTCAAAACATCTTTTGTTATCATTTTTTTTATTGATTTAAAGAAATTGTGAATAATTATGACACTGACCTCTGAGCACATTGTGCAAACATGCATTGTAGCTCCTTTTCATTATGTTCCTATTAATTTCACATATTGCACTAAATCCCTGTGAGGAAAATATAAACCCTGTAAAACATTGAGTTGTAATGGTAAAATAAATACCTTAAATATCTTATGGAATGTTTTGATCATATTTGAAAAAAGAAAGGAAATAAAAAAATAAATAAAAGGGAGATAGAGAAATAAATATAAAAAGAAAAATGAAACAATAGAAAAAAAAAGGAAAGAAAGAAGAACAAAAACCAAGGTAAGCATACAAATACCAGAAAATTTCCAACCATCCTACATTATCTCATAGCCAGTGCAGTGCAGAAAAATAGGTGATCAGAGAGATCCCACCTCACATATTAAATGGCCTGCTCAATAAAATGATGATTATGAGGTTTGATTGCAGGTGCAAAAAATCTGTTTTCTGCTTTTACCTGAAGTAAGGACATGTCAGAAGCTGTGATGCCAGGGACTGAATACCCTTTAGCTACACACTCTGCAAATTATATATAAATATTTTTAATACTATTTATAGCACAGTTTGGTGCAGGTATTGGATTTAATATATATATATATATATATATATTTTATAATAGTAATTTCTATCAGAGGGGCAGCAAGATCAGCTACACCCCAAACTCCTGGATCCTGAAAAAAAAATCTATTGCAAATGATCAAAAAGAAGCAACCCGAAGGTTTTGAGAGAACCAAGGTGAGTTTTTCATGAAATCAGGATTTTTCATCCTTAAAGCTAATTTTTTTTTACGCTTTTAGGAAGCCTTTTTTATGCACATCAAGCTGATGTGGGGTTTGATTGCCCAGCCTTCAATCCCAGCTCCTCCAGACCCCCCCTTATTGAAAGAATTCAACAAAAGATTTTCCAACCCCGAGCAAATTGATGTGGTAATCCACAGAAGTAGAAATCCAAGTTTGGTCGCTGAGGCTGATATTCAAGCGCTTCATGATTGCAAGGCAGGCCTAATTAAAATAGGTAAAGGCATGGCCAACATCTCTCAGTTCTTTCTGGAATATATGTGGTCAACTTTGGCAAAACTGGGGTTACGTGTTTGGGCTCCGGATTTGGATGCTCAAATGGATTCGCTCTATAACAAGGCCTGTCGGATGAGCGCCATCTTCACATTCCGACAAGAAGTTGTCAACAAAGTGTACGCTTACATGTCAGTCAATACATCCTATGTCAAGGATTTGGCCCTCCTTCAAGACGCCTACAACCACTACGTTCACTATTACATGGCCAGCATTTATTCAAAGGAGAGAAAAGATGGAGGGAAACATTTTCGTGACGAGGAGCGAAAGTTTATTTCAAAGTCTCGTCAAAGGGTGCTGTTCTTACACTTAGCTTGACAAAATTGAAGCTGACATCTAATTATATGTTAGCTTTGTCAATACCAATACAAGTTTGCAGTGAATAATGAGCTACCTCAGCGCTACCAGGACATGCTCAAGAATTTTCAATGCCATAGCGACAACGAGTACTTTCCAAAAAAAAACATCTATATTGTCAAGAAGCTTCCGTATCGCTCTGAGGCTGCAAACGTATTCATGGAACGCCTAGACAAAGAGATTAGGAAGGAAAATGCTGAAAAAAAACGAAGGATTCAGCAAAGAACTCGTGTCCGAGTAAAAAATGCACCAGAAACAATCTTCCCCCAACCCCCAAAGGGATTACCATTAGATTTCTACAATCTCAACTACTTCAACGAAAAACTTCTAGCTCAAAAGCAAAACCTTGCTGATGATCAAAACGTGATGATCCTGCCCAATCCACATCTATCACTTACATCTAAAGGACATGCAGATGAAAAGCTTAGTGATACGGATTCCGGAAGTTTCATGGGTTGTTGAAGGGTGATAGATGTGGCAACCGTGAAGCAAATTTTACCTCCGGAGTTATTTTAGCTGCGCGGATAGCACCCCCGGTGGAGCGCAATTTTTGTGTTTGGGAAGGTATAATGAGATAGCACCCGGGTTTAGCTCCCGCGGTGGAGATGCTCTTGCTCATGAGCGGTAGAGCAGGTCCATGTATGACTTCGGCGGGGGTTCGACTCCCGCAGCTGCCACTATCTTTTCCATCCCATCACAGGTTAAGCGTAGTTAGTCCGGCGTAGGACAGAGCTGTCTATCCCGGCGTAGGGGTACCATACTACTCGGACATTGAACTCCCTCATTGACGGCGTGCGCCGTGGGTAGACATCTGATCTGTCACCGAATGTGTGAAGTTGGGCATCTCCCAATCATCAGCTGACAATAACGATAAGCCTCCCATGGGGCTGGTCTCCACCGTTCAGGATCTTAACAGAAAGCTCAGAAAATGTATAGTAGACCCCCAAAGCATTTTTTGTAGGAGGATGGAGGCTGGAGCCTGCTTACAAATGTGATACAAATCAAATCAAATCTATGAAATCTTGCGGAACCCACCAGCCTCAACCAACAGCAAAAAATACTTTTCCTCTAGTTCTTTCTTTCTATCTTTTTTTTTTTTTGGCTCATCTAGAATGGCCTGACAGATGAAGAAAGAAGATTTGGGATCCTTTATACATCAATAAATAAACATCATGTATACCATTATATAAAACACATTATTAAATCAACGACAACATGACAACACAAACAACGTAATTTATCTCAACAAACATTTCTTTACAGGTAAAACAAGATGTTTCATGTTTCTATTAGTTTTCTATGTCATACAAATAAATATGATTTGAACAAGATTGATTTTTGAGTGAGAGGACCTTGCAAACTTGAAAGAATCTGTTTTTTACATACATGTTAAAAACCCCCTCATATTTTTCTAAGTAAAAAACAAATGAATATCATTTGGATCGGAGTGGAAATTGAAAGGACAACAAAAGAATCATTCTTCCTCTCCTTCTAATGGTCGATGATTGATAGGTTTCCGGTCAATAATTTATTGTCCAAAATCTGTCATGATTCAATGAAAACCGAAAAACAAGTCAGCAAATGATGTCAAAATAAGTTTCTTAGAAAAATCCAAAAAAAGACTTACAGTACCATCTGGAATCTCGATTTTACTACCTTCATTAGAAACAATGATAACGGTACCTCTCAAGGTAACTTTTCTCCCAAATTTAACGTCGCCACTAACAGTCAAATGATCTAATTCGAGCATACTGGGAATACTTTTAAATCTAGCTTGATACGCGGCCACTTTTTTGAAATGATCTCCGAGTTTTATGACTGGTGTAGACTAATAATGATTGATACAAAATCACAAATTTGTGGTCAGTTTCCTACGCAGCTATCTCAATAGTCGAGATTACTCACTTGAAACATTCTGGCTTCGTTCATCACCAATCGACCATGTTCTAGCTGATATAAATCGCTAGTGACAAGTAAGAGATCAGAGCAGCTCTTGACCGGCAAGAAACGACTTCGCGGTACGTTAACCCCATGTGCGTTCCGGAAATGTTGGATGGCTGCTCCCGCTGCAGTTTCCAGTTGGATGACCGCTTCTCCATTATCGGCTACTTTATTGTTAACAATAATATCCAATTCCATTCCATCCGATTCCATAACTCTTTTCAATGCTCGAAGGTTTACCCATAAACTAAGAAGGATCGGACAACGAAATTCAGCGTTCTTGCTTTTTTCTTCTACATGTTAAAGGAAAGGCAGGATGCCCAACACCGCAAAAAGATTTCAAAAACACTCACTTGTTAGTGTTAAAGATTTTAAATTTTCGAACTGACTTGAAATCTTCAACGTGATCGTTGGGAACCTGGGCGATTTCCAAAAGTCGAATTTTACCACCATAGTTGATTAAAGTACCACCCTTTACATCAGCTTTAGTTTTGTCGGTGACTTCCATGATGAACTCTGCTTGAGAATCAATCATGTGTTTCATGATTTTTGTGTCCACCACTGCGCCTAAATTATCTGAATTAGACACAAAGATATACTCTTTCCCAGCGGCGAGTAATTTATCCAATAGCCCCGAGTTGGTGATAGCATCATACAAATCTCCGTGACCAGGGGGATACCAGGCAGCCTTATCTCCCGTTGCAGTCCGGGGCGCTGGTAACAAGCTTTCGCGGTTCACACGGGGATAACGCGATTGATTGAAAGTCATAATTTCAATGTTGTGAATCGCATCTGCCATATTAATGGATTGGCATACATTCGCGCCAAGTCAATAATTCGAATTCTGTTTGGCTTGACATTGCTTATCTAATGTTTGAATGAAGGGCTTACATTTCTGAATGATTCTAGCGGTGTCGTCATCCGTATTGAAACTGTTCATCAAGATAAATGGAACATTGACTTTATGAGCCGAATTTAAATGTTCGATTTGTCGCACGGACAAGTCCAAGAACGTCATTCCGTCTCTGACTTCGATGGCGGATTTGGGGCCAACGCAGCCCATGGTCGTACCCAATCCACCATTCAGCTTTAATACGGCAAGCTAACAATATGATTCGATGGAATTTCAATTTCAAACGAGATCAGAAGGAGAACAAGCAGATAAGATAATTTATCTGGAAAATGGAGAGATTTTCTGACCTTGTCCAAAATTGAATGGTCCGAGGTCTCTGATAGATCGGAGTAAGAAATAACTTGTTCTTGAGCGGGTGGAGCAATGTGATCCCATTCACTGAAATACCATAAAAGAGTTGAATGAACACCAACGAAAAAGAAGAAATGATGATGTCATGAAAATGGATGAGACAAAAAAAAAAACTTACAGCGGTGTATTTCTGGCTTTCTCTTGTAGATATCTACTGAATAGCAAAAAGAAACCTTGCATCTCTGCTTCAAAAGCTTTTCGGTAATTTGCATCATTCACACCCTCAGCCAATTTTGATAATTCTTGACGCATGGTTTTTGCTGCCACGCCAGTAGTAGCGGATTTGAAATCCTTATGTAAATAATGAGATAAGATGATGTGATAGAGTGAAGCAAGAAAACACATGTTAGTATTTGTTGGAACAAAATATTTTTTAAGATATTTATTAAGATGCCAGATGAAAAAATGGGAATTTTTGAATAAGAGGACAATAATGATGAGGAAAAAAAAAGAATCTGGAGAGGGTACATGGATATAAATAAGGAGTGAGGGCATTTGGTTTGGATGTATAGGCAGGTTGATTCAAGCGATAGCTTTAGTTTTTTGTGAGTTGAAGAAAGGAATCCGCCGAAAGGTATGGCTCATGATTGATGAGTGTTAGGCGGCGCAGTGAGAACAAAGGAGGCTACTGTAATACACTGATGATGAGGGTGATCATCACGAAGGGGGTGATGAGCTGGAGCTGAGGGAAACTTGGACTAAACGCCAAAAGGAGTGAGAAAACGAGTGTTGAGAGAAATAGCGAGTAGAAGATAATGTTCTGATAGTGTGCAATCTCACTGTTGAGATGATCGGTGAGGGATTGTGGGATAGATGTGGTACTAGCATGCCTTTTAATATTTTTTGAGGTTGAGGTAAAGGAGAAGACTGACTGACCATCTGAGAATGACCTCTGATTCGTTTGCCGGCATGAGCCTGGATGTTGGGACCCGGTGCAGCCAGCGAAGAACCGTTGAGTGAGACTTGTGGAGCTTGCATTGGAGATTTTTAATTTTAGTCTTGGTTATGTAGTCTTTTATATTATATTATATTATAT
>JNCO01010519.1:0-10047 GCA_000785685.1 Uromyces viciae-fabae
TCAGCAGCCAAGTCAGATGTACCTGAAGTTTAAGGCCAAATTGGTACAATCGATCCGGCTCTTGACACCTTGGCCACTCTGATTGTACCCAAAATTTCCTCACCATCCCAAACATCTCAAAAGAAACTGCCTAACAGGCTTATCATCTATCCACACTAATACTACTGCACCATCTGCTATTGATTATTGACCGAGTCATTCACTAGGGAAAAAAAAGAAATGGCATGGTAAGTCTCTTGATTTTTTTTTTCCAAGATGTCTTTTTTGTTACCAGAATGCCATCATTCAACTCCATCTACTTCTTGCTCAGGGGAAGGGGATGTTGATAAGTCACTTTTGTCAAATGAATGTTTTGAATAAAAGAAAATTAAATCTCACAGAAAATTGTGAGTTATTTTAAACATTTTATGAATTTATATAATCTCAAAATTTATTTCAATATTATTTTAATATTATTTTAATATTATTTTAATATTATTTTAATATTATTTTAATATTATTTTAATATTATTTTAATATTATTTTAATATTATTTTTCCTTACTTAGGTATGAATAAATTTATTATTTTAATATTATTGTTGGAATTTTGATCATCTCCCACTTTTGCTCCATTTATTTCTATCATTACATATTTATATTCAAAGCCCCTAGAACTACTTGCCAGGGTTTTATAAAAAAAGAAACTTGCAATGAAAAATACTATTGGTCCTTGTTAATAGAACCAGATCAGAGTCTCTTTAGTCATCCAACTGTTCCAATCCCTCTCCCTTATCAAGGGTGGGTCAGCTACGCTACAGTTAGGCTTAGTGTAGGGTAGTGTTAGTGATTTGTGCTACACTAACAAGAAGTTACAGTTAGCACATGATTTTTGAAACTAACTCTACAAAAAAATTGATTTTTTTTTTTTTGTAGCATTAGCTGAGCCATAAGAAAACCAGCTAACGCTACTCAGATTCCCCTGTAGAAGGATTGTAGCAGTTTTAGCAAGGTGAAAAGCTATGCTAAAATGTAGCATAGAAATGGTACCCACTACGCTACATGTTAATGTCAACCAAGAGTGTAGCGGACAAAAATACAATTGCTGAAGAAAAAAAAAAGAAGCTCATACTTATAAACAATAAAAATAATGAAAAAAATATATCCACTAATAGGAGTTTAGAAACCATCTTCATCCAGTAGTATACCAGGATGAAGATTCTGTTCAATTTGGGAAGCTAAAGTTTGTTTTTCAATCAGTTAAATACATCAATTTATTTTAAGATTTTTAATAATCAATCTAATTGATTATTAATTTTAATAAAATGAAATTTCACTCCTATTTTAGAAATTAATTTGATTTAAATAATACAAATAATTTTGAAGAAAGATGATGAAAATGATAAATATTTTAAATAAGGATTCTTCTTTTAATTTTCAGCTCTTTTAATAATTAAAATTTTGAATGATAATAATAATAATTTTATTTGAATGATATTTTTTTTTTTTTTTTGATTTATTTTTAATGAATGATACTATTTTAGACTTTTATAATTATAATTTTATTTTATTTAATCTTTTATTGTGAAAAATTTATTTTAAATTTATTTTGAAGTTATTCTTTGGTTTTCAATCTGTGAAATTGAAATCCAAAACAGAAATGGTTTCAGTCAATTATGTCATTTTTAATTCTTGATTAGTTTATAAGTTTTTCAAATTAATCTTTATTTCATTTCATTTCAAAATTTGAAATTTGGTGTTGAAATGTGATTATTTATTTATTGATATAAAATTTTGTGTTGTATATTTATATATATATTTTTTTTTTAAATAATTCCAATTTGAATTATTATTTACCTATTTTAATCTTTTGAGATGTTTTTTAAACAAATCTATTTGATTAAGAATAATTTATAATTTTTCTCTTCAGATTTATCTGATTTAAAAACTATTTCATTTTTTTTAAAATAATGCTTTTTATAAAATTAAACATACAAAATTTTGATTTCATTAATCTATTTCTGTTGTTAGCTTTATTTTGTTTATGTGCATATGAAAAAATCCACAAATTTTTGTTCATGAATTCTTTTTTATCTTTCTTTTTAAAATGTTTGACTTGTTTTGATGGATTGAATATGAAATACTTTACCCTTTACCAGTTGACAGGTGTTTGCTCCTACTTATCTTTTTCTTATTTTGATACTATGCTATATCTCCTACCTATCATTTGCAATGAAGCCAGGTCAAATCAACAGGATTTCCAATCAACATCCGTCATATCATGATCATGAAGTTAAGAGAGGTAGTAATAGTAACAAAAATTAAGAAAAATTAAGCAAAAAAATATTTAATATCATAAATTGGATAGTTCACATCTAAGGAATTGGACTTACATAGGCTTTTACCACAATAATACAAATGGATAGGGCTGTCAGGAGTGCAGGAAGAGAGATTTGTGAGTGTAAAAAACTTAATATTTGCCTATTAGGGGGTATCAAAGTTAGTTTGAAATCTGCAAAATTAATGGCGGATTTCAACCAACTTCACCATTTCAAATCCGTCATCTTTTTTTGAAAACAATTAATTATTTCACTGTGGATGTATCAAAGTTAACAACTAAACAATCAATTTTTTGGAAAAAATATATAAAAAAACTTGACCTCATTCCACGCCAGTGCCTCTCATCCTTTGATTCTTAACTTTCATATGATACAAATCCCATTAAAATAAGTCAGTTTTTTCTTGCATCCAAATATCAATACTTGTAACTAACTGCTTATTTTGACATATTCTTCATTTTTAACTCCTTGCCTCAAGTCTGACCTGATTATATATCACAATTTATCTGCTTCTGAACTCATTTTTTTTACTCAAGAACTGGATAAAATACCTGGAATCACCTAATTCAAATCGCTACAACCTCAATGGTGTCAAATTTCTGGTAAAGCTTCAGATCATCATATTGGTAAGCATGAGCTCATTTTACCCTGAATCAATTCAGGAGGGTCTCATTTGAGAAAAAGATAAAGACTGACCCTTCTACTGTTCATAGTTAACAATGACAATGGAGAAAAAGACACAACAATGGCTGATGACTTACCAGACCAAAACGCTGAACTTGACCACAATGGCTGACGGCTTACAAGACCAAAACCCTTAACTTGACCAGATCAGTTCAGGATGAAACAACAGGATAAACATTCCTTGAGGCTGCCAAGCCATTATTCTACATAAGCCTAAGATGATCCCACCTGGCTCACATGCAGCAATTGAGAGATTTTGAGATCAAGATCTAGATAAAAGCTGAAAGCTCTATGGACTGAGCTAGCTGGGAAAATAGAAATGATATTAAAGAGTTTTTAAGAAATTTGAACTTGATGTTTTTATTTCAGTTGAACTAGTAAGTGCTTTTATAAGGCTTGCTTACATAATCAAATAAAAAATAAACAAAATAAAATAGTTTTGAGAAAAATATAAGAATATAAGAAATAAAGTAGAATGAGTAAAAGAAGATATTTTAAAACTAACCCTATTGACATCAATGAATTGACCAACAGCCTGAAGTTGGAGAAACTAGTAGGCACTAAAAGAATTGGAGTTTATTATAGTATTTAGAGCAGTTTGAGTCGAGTTTATAGATAGTATAGTTATTTATGATATTTATTATAAATGGATACTTTTTATTTTATTTTATTAGATATTTAATTTAAGTCATTAATATTTCAACAGCAACGAATATAAAAGACATCTGTCTTTCTTTGCTTGAAGGATCACTTGTTATTTTTCTCAATTTACACTTTAGGCAAATTCATCTTGCTCACCTTTTTCAGACAGAATACTGCGGGTTTTTACCAGCTTGTTCTTCTATTGCTGTCAACTTCCTCTCAATCAATCACTTTTTTCATAAAAAAAATTTTTTGTTCATCTCATCTTTTTCATCTATAAAAAACTGTTAAATCACTTGAAAAACAAGTTTCATTTCTCCTTGTTGTTACATATCTGATTATCACTTCTTCTATCAAACTATGGCAGCATACCGCCTTGCCTGAGGTATGTGGAGCATGCACTCTTATTTTATTTCTTGTTCAAAATCTGATTTTCATCATATCTTTGTATCATTTTGTTAAAATGAAATACATTACTTGCCTTAGTTCTTGTAATACAATTGGGTGAGATTAATGGTTCAAATGGTCATCTCCCACCCAGTGCTAAAATCAATAAATGATAAATCATCTCTACTCTCAATCAAATTTCTGGTTTCCTCCCATGAATTTAGCTATCAATGATAATACTGAAGCTAGATTGCTACCACACCAGACTTGTACTATAATCTCAGAGAAATTTACTTGTCTCTCCCATTTAGATTGAAAAATATTTTTTTTGTATCTATTCCTTGCTTAAAAAAAAATTTTGTAGAAAAAATAAAAATAAAATTGGCTCAAAAAATTTTGCAAGTAGAACTGAATTCATCAATGAGCCACCTAATGGAAAGCTGCCCAATAATATTGCTTGTGGTTTAATCCTCAAAATGAGCTTGATCCAATTTTTTTATTTGGAAAATGGAAGTATGAGCACCCACTTTTCAAAAGCAAAGTCATTTTCTTCATTTCTTTTTTAAAATTATTTCTTTTATCACAAACAAATCATTCATGATATATTAATTTTTTGAAAATATTCATGAATCATCAATTCATTTGATCCCATTCTTTTTCTTATTCTGATAGATCCAATTGAAAACCAAATCTTGTTTAAAAATCATTTTTTTTTTGTAAAATCAGTTATTTTTTTGTTTTGCAAACAGAAGGCAGAGAAGGTGGATTGTGGAATAAGAACAATCAGATTTTTTTATTCTTTTCTTTGGAAAAGAAGGTTGTCACCAGGTGAACATGAAGGGTTCTGGAGAACTGTTTGCCCAATAGAGCCCTCCATGTACAACACTGGGAGAGTTGAATCAGTGGTGGAAGAGGGAAATGGATGATGGAAGGGGGGATTTTTAAACTTAAAAGAAGAAAACAAAGTAAAATATAAAAATTCTTAAATTAAAGCATGATAAATTTTAGTATAAACTTTAACATACATATTGTTGTGGTAGTGTAGTCAAACTTTGCTAGAAAGAGGAGGAAGGGCATGTTGTATTTATGTCACAGATATTTCACATGTTGTAAATAGTTTTTACCACGTCACGGATGAAATGAAAAACCCAAGTGATCCTGGATCATTCTCTATTTACCTCTACACATATCTCCTAAACTAAAAGACCAATCACCACGAACCCTAGCTCTAATAAAAGCTGAAATCGAGGGCTACAACTTTGTTACCCATTGTTTTGCGATAAGATGAATATTGGCTGAGATCAAACTTATAATTGTGATACTGGTTATACCTGGCAACAAAATCGACAAGTGGAGAGAAAAAAATAACTCAATTTTCAAATAACTCACTTTTTTGACCTAGGGGATATTGATTTGAGGTGAGTATTGAGTGAAAAGTGAAGAGGAAAAAAAAACTTGCTGGTTGGACCTGGCAAGTTGGATTTTCATGAGTTTTTTTAAAAGAATAAAAAAAGTCAATGCGAGGTGAGTGCTGAGTGAAAAGTGGAGAGGAAAAAAAAACTCACCTGTTGGACCTGGAAAGTTGAATATTGATGAGTTTTTTTAAAGAAAGAAAAAATATCAATGTGAGGTGAGTGGTGAGTGAAAATTAGAGAAAAAAAAAACATGCTTGTTTTACCTGGGGGGTTGCAGTTAGATGGGTTTTTTTTTTGAAGATAGTGATTGATTTATAAGAAATAAGTTTTCAAGTTGAAATCCAAAGCAGAGTCATCCCTATAAAGAACTTTCTTAGTTGTAATGATCTTGTGAGTTGGTTTTTCGTTGAGTTTTAGGTATGGTGTGTTGAGTTGATGATGCAAGAAAGGTAAAAAATAACAAAGGAGATTGAATTCTCAAAGGGGTTAAGAAGATGAGAAATGACGGATTTCAATCATGAAATCCACTATTTTCCATTTTTGAAATACACCTACCCTGGGGTAGGTGTATTTCACAAATCCGCCATTAATAATGACAGATTTGATCAAAAAAAATGGCAGATTTCCTAACTTTGATACCCCCTAATAAGGATAAAAGATAGGGTATTTCTTCACATAAACTTTAAGCCACTCTATCTTTGCAACAAGTTGACCGTTTGAGAAAAATGAGTGCTCATTTGAAAGAAGAGATCAAACTACGAAAAGCTGTCTGCAGAGCCTAAGCCTAAAAATTCATTGTTTGCGAGATAGATTCAATTTAAGTTTTGTGAGGTGATAGTTGGTGATTTGATGATTCTAATAAAAAATACTATGGTATAGGATTGAGATGGATGTATGAGCTTGTGAGGAGCTGGGGGTTTTTTTTTGGAGGTTGACTCAACTTATTTATTTTTTGATTTATCAGGGTGGGTGAGTAGCGTTATTCTAAGAAAAAATAAAGAAAAGCATCAATGAGTATCACTAAAGAAAAAGACAAAAAAATTGATTGGTTGATAAAAAAGACATTTGAGGTGGTGATAGGATACCCTGGAGGGTGAATAAGCTTATTCTTCTTTTTTCTAATCAGGGTGGGTGAGTGTTATTCTAAGAAAAAAAAACATAAAGCAAAAAATAAAGACTGTTGATTAGTCTAATTAAAAAAAAAAAGTTGATTGATTGATCAAGAAAACTTTGCAGGGTGTCAGAGGGAACCCTGGAGGATGACTCAACTTATTTTTTGTTTTGGTTAATCAAGGTGGGTGCTACTTTAAGAAAAAAAAAATTATATGAAAAAAAAACAGTTGATCAATTGATAAAAAAGTGAAGCATAGTTTGTGATCAGCTACACTACATGTTAGCATAGTCCCACTCTATGCTACACTCAATGTTAGCATAGTCACACGCTACACTAAATGTTAGCGTAGTCACACGCTATGCTAATTTTCAGCTGAATTTTGGTTAGTGGTGGAAAAGCTATGCTACCTGTTAGTGTAGTGGTGGTTGATTTCATCTAACGCTACAGAAATTCTGGGTAAAAAACATGTGCTATGCTAACATGTAGCATAGCTCCCTGTAGTGTCAGCTAACGCTAAACAATCCTTGGGGAAAAAATCCTTGCTATGCTACTTTACATTTGGCCTGTAGTGACCCACCCTTGCACTTATCCATTGAAAGTTAGTTTTACCAAGGGTGGGACACTATGCTACACTACTCTATTTGTCCAACAAAATGTAGTGTAGCACTTTTTTTTTTTTTAGAGAGATTGTGTAGTTTTAGTGTAAGTCTACTCCCACTACGCTACTGTGTAGTGTAGCCGTCAATTTTTTCCTTTGGATATGTTGTAGCTGTCAGCTTGCTAAAATTTTGAGCAAGCCAACATATGTAAACAAAAAATGATAAAAATAACATAAGAAAATATAATAGGGTGCATTAATTATTGAAAAAGTTAAAAAAATATCAATCCACAATTTTTATTTAACGGATTTTCGAAACCAGGTAGCTAAAAATTCAACGGATTTGAAAATCCAAAAACTCACATATTTTGTAAAAACTCACATATTTACAAAAATTATAAATTTTACACCTCATCACTCTGTTTAAATTATTGATGTGGTGATAGCTCTAAGGTAGCTTAATATGAAGAGTGCTAAAAGAACAATGACTATATTTATTGCTGTGGGGAAATCTTTGAGGGTAAACATGTAAAGATGGGGATATGAATGTAAAAATATCACAACCAAAGGTTTCATTTCAGTTAAAAATAATTTAAAACAAATTATAAAAATATTTAGAAAAAACAAAATGATTAAAAATCAAAACATTTTTACCTAAAGGCAAAACTCAAGTTGCCAATAAAATAAGGTATTAATTATAAATGTTTTTAATGAATATAGATTAATTATAAATTTAATAATTCAAATATTTATTTTAATAACTCTAAATATTTTAGTCTTGATTATTATTATAAGATAATTTTTCTGATTTAAATATTGAATAATATTCTTGAATAAAACCTATTTTAATAATATAAATTTACTCATTTTATAATAATGAAATAAATTGATTTTAATTTTTTAGAATATATTTTGGGGATTAATTTTCGCACCGCCCAAACCTGGTCGCGCACCGCCTTTTGGACCGCCAGGGAACGTCGCACTTTTTTTTTTTTTTTAAATATTTTTTAAAAATACTTTGAGACACCCCAAAATTACCTAACTTTTTTGGCAGCCTCCTGAGAACCCATGCTACACTTTCTGAGCTTTTTAGCTCAAAAAAAAATATGTAAGTACCCCTTAATTAAGGGGTACACAAAATCAAACAAGAAAAATATAAAAAAATACTGAACGCGGGAAATTTGGTCCAAAAATTTTATCACAGGTATTTCAACCATATTGGAATGTGGGATAAAAATTTTTTCCACGGGGAAGCAAAAAAAGTTGCTTTTACGTTTACTTTTGCAAAAAAAGGTGCATGTACAAAAATTTTGAAAAAGTAAACGTAAAAGCAACTTTTTTTGCTTCCCCGTGGAAAAAATTTTTATCCCACATTCCAATAGGGTTGAAATACCTGTGATAAAATTTTTGGATCAAATTTCCTGCGTTAAGTATTTTTTTATATTTTTTGTTTGATTTTGTGTACCCCTTAATTAAGGGATTTCTGCTAAAAAAATGATTGGTTTGTTGAAATATCTGCATATTCAGAAACACATAGCACTGTGGAAAGATCTAGGATATCCAGCTAGAAATTTATTATTTTTATTTTTTTAATATTCTTTTCTTTCTTGATTTCTTTTATTTTTCTTTCTTGTTTACCGTTTTCCTATTTTTTATTAATGTCAAAGGGAAAACAGTTAAGTCAGTTTTGACCGAAAAATAAAAGATTTCTAAAAGTTATGATGTCATGATTGATGTTGACTAAAATGGTCAATGACGTCATAAAAATAAAAATGCATAAAAATAAAAATTAAACAATTTAAAAATAAAATAATTTTAAATAATTTGCTGTGGTATTATGATGTCACAGAGCAAATTATTTAAACAAAGCACTTACGAAAAAATAAAATATTTCTAAAACTTATGACGTCATGATTGACTTTGACCGAAATGGTCAATGACGTCATAAAAATAAAAATGCGTAAAAATAAAGATTAAAACAATTTAAAAATAAAATAATTTTAAATAATTTGCTGTGGTATTATGATGTCACAGAGCAAATTATTTAGACAAAGCACTTACGCTTAAAAATTAAATTAATTATTTAAAAATAAAATAAAATAAAATAAAATAAATTTATTTATTTATTTTAATTAATTTGTTGTTTATTTAGGGTATTACTAAATTCACGCGGTCGGCCCGCAAACTCACATGGTTTCGACCGCGTGCACGCGGTTTTCCGCAAACACACGCGCTTTTGAAAACCGCGTGTTTTCAAAAATCTAAAAAGACTCAAAGGTTTTTTGGGGTCCAAAATCCCCAAAAAATATTTATCAAGAATTTCCATGGGGTTTTTGACCCCTAAAAAATTAATTCAAAAAAAAAAAAAGGTCAATTACAAAGGGCCCCCAAACGTTATGAAGGGGTCCTGTCCTGTGGAAAAAAAATTTGATAGGGGTTGTAATCAGCCCCTAAACTTCATTTTCAGCCAAAAAAAAACAAGATTTGTCACCGTTTAAGGATTTCATAAATAAAAAGGCCAAAAATAAGCGTTTTGGGACCCAAAAGCCCCCAAAAAATTGCCAAGTGGCCCTGTCCTGTGGAATTGAAGAAGAGTGAGTGTAAAAAACATTGAAATTATATTATAAAAGCCAAAAAAAGAACAAAAAACCAATAAAAAAGTGATATATATGCAAAAAATATTACAACTATTCTACATCAATAATTTTTTTATTAAGCCTGGCTGATTTGCGTTCAGGGGGGAATAACAACTCCACACCAAGATCCAAGTTCTTCTGAATGGATTTTTTCCAAGCCTTGGCCTCCTTGGAGGCATACCAGGGGAAAAAAAGGCCAAAAATAAGGTGTTTGAGCCCAAAAAAACCATAAATTGATCCACCCCCTTAAATAAA
>JNCO01010526.1:0-10045 GCA_000785685.1 Uromyces viciae-fabae
AGAAATATTTTTAAGTGAAAAAAATGAAAAAAAAGAAAAAGAAAAAAAGAAATCCTCCTCTTTTGAGCTATGTACGGTTAGAAACATGAATAAACTAACTGCCTACACTCTGGGCTGGCCCTGAATGTGAGATTTTATTCAGCAGAGTGCGTGATAATGAGGGATCCCTATATAGTTGGTCAGGCTATATACCAATTGATTTTTTGTGGCCAGGAAATCAGAATACCCATGTTTCTGGTCGTCCATAGCCCTTACCCACCGTGTACAACAAAAATAAACTAAAAAATAAATTTATTTTGACGTCAGCAGCAGATATAATTATTGTATGTGATGATTAGAATGAGAAAAAAAGAAAAAGAAAAAAGGAAATTTGGAGAGCGGAAAAGAAAAAAAGAAAATGTGAAGATTGATCTTGAATTTATTGTGTTTTATTTTGCTTTGATTAAGATTTTTTTTTTTTTTTGCTTTGATTAGAAAAAGATTGTTTTTTTATTTTGATTTGTAATTTTTGAGATGTTTGAATCTTTTTGTTTCAGAAATAAATAAACAAAGTAAATTGAAAATTTTTGGAGTATCTAGAAGTGTTTGAAGTGAAAAAATGTTTGCTTTAATTTTTTTTTCATTTAGTCTTGATTTAAATTTTATTCTTTCTTGTTGATATTTTTTACAATGAATGAGAAAATGTTGGACTGATTCTTCTTTTTTGCAAAAAGGACAGTTTGGAGATTCTGTGGCGTTGATTCTAAATGAGTTTAGGTTGAGGGGGCAGTGATTTGATCTAAATTGATGAATTTTTGAAGCAAAACCTTTTTCTACGTGGCATAAAGATTGAAAAATATTTTTTGGGGATGTTTTGAATGTGAGTTTGTTTCTGGTGATTGATTTTTTGTTTTGAATTTTTTTGAATTTTCTTTTAATTTGCGTAAGAATTGATGAAATATGTTGAGAGGAATTTAAGTGATTTGAATTTGAGATTTGGCATGCTTCTTTTGCTATTTTATCAATTTCTTCATTTTCAAAAATTTCAACATGTCCAGGGCACCAGAAAAAATTAATGTTGATTGGATATAGATTTTTTAGATGAATTATTTTATTTTTAATTGAAAGAATGTTTTGTTGAGAAGATCTGATGCCTGTGGGATTTGAGATAGCTCTGAGGGCGGCTTGACTGTCACAAAAAATATTGATGTTTGAAAAATTTGATTGAGAGAGAATTCGTTGAGAAATTTGGAGCGCTAAGAGGATGCCTTGAATTTCAGCTTCAAAAACTGTGGCATTTTCAGAGTCACCTAGACGAATTTTTAGAATTTTTTCAGGACATTTGGCTGCTGCACCAACTCCTATATCTGGGATTAAAGAACCATCAGTAAAAATTATTGTTTCGTTTTTATTTTTTAAGTCAGTTAATTGATTTTTGATCAGTTTTGTACAATTTTCTTTTGTTAAATTTAAATTGAAAACATTTAAAAAAAGGGAAAACCACGGTGGAGTTGGGTGAAGTTTGATTTTTTCTAAATTTTGCCAATTGAAATTTGTTGAATGTAGCATAGGTTATCCAAAGTACACTCTTGAAGACTGAGTGTGAATACTTCAATTTGGACGCTTCATTTCAACGCAAGTCAACTGTTCAATCTTTTTCAATCTTTTTCCCTTCATCGACTATTTTATTACTCTACTTATATTTATTGAAATCTGCTTCAAGTACAATTCAAGTAATCACTTTGGCCTGGTTACTTTCTAAGAAGAATCAACTGCTGCTTGGTATTAACCTTTTCTGATTCAAACTATTCTGATTAAAACGGTTCACTGACACCTCAATTATTTATTTCCATTTCTTCCTCTTTATTTCTTTTCATAAGAAATTATTATCTTGTTTAGTTCTCAACTTACCTGCTTGTCTAACTCATTGTGCTGATTTTATTCATCATCAATCACTGCTAGCTGTAAGATTCTTTCTTCTCATTAACTTTAACCAAATCAAGACTCATTCTAAAAATCAAATGAATTCAGTTCTTCAGTTACTGCTCCTCAAAACTTCTAATGATCTTCACTTTATTGTTTGCTTGTTATTTATCAGTTTGACTGTTGGTTTCTTTTATCTAAACTCTTTTTCTTTTCACTTGATGCTGATTTTAAATATTTTTATGAAATGAAAAAGTCTGGTCTTAGTTTACCCATTCTATTATTTCTCAAAATTGATGAAAGAATTGTTTTTGTTGATGTCATGAATGCTTGTGAGATGATTTTTGGGGAGATTGTTTGATTCATGTGTGATTAATTTTTTCATCGGATGATTTTCAGGAAAAGATAATTTTTTTATGATCATGAGTTGGAGTTGTTTTGATAAAATTGATTCAGCATTGTTAAAAGGAGATTCTATTTCTAAAATTGTTGATGGAGTTTATTTAAACACACCTAGAGTAATTCTGATTGCTTTGTTTAAGATTGTATTTAACATGATTCAAAATTTCTTTTTTCTTTTTTCTGTGAACCAAATTTGTCCACCATAAAAAATTCTTGGAAATAGTACACTGATAATTAAATTTTTGGCGCCTTCAATGTTCAATCCATAAGAGCATCTGTTGATTTTAATTAATTGTTGTTGGAATTTGGTCCTTTTGACTATTTTATTATGCTATGATTTTTCTATTAATTTTAAGTCTAATATTTCAATTAAATACATTTAAATAAAAATAGTAAAAAATTAGGATAAAAATAAAATATTTAAAATAGATAAGAACTGCAGTAGTATGTGTCTTGTAGTCATCGAACCCTGATCATCAGTAGTCAGTATTATTCTTGAGAAATATTTTTTATATTTTTATTCTGTTTTTATTGTTTGGGAACTAAGTAGTTAGAACTAACGATCCTAATTACATTGTGAAGATAAAATAATAAAGTAGTAAGATTAAATCTGTAGTTGTTTAAATTATCTCTTGCTTTATTTTATTTCTCTTAGTTTGTCATTTTTTTTTATTATGTCTAGGGTTCAGAACCACATTAAACCCCTGGCATGTTGTTCAGGGGGCTAATCTTGTTTTTATTTCTTTATAATCTCTTTGATGGAGTTGATTTAAACACACCTGGAGTAATTCTGATTGCTTTGTTTAAAATTATTTAACATGATTAAAAATTTCTTTTTTCTTTTTTCTGTGAACCAAATTTGTCCCCCATAAAAAATTCGTGGAAATAATACACTAATGATTAAATTTTTTGCGCCTTCAATGTTTAATCCATAAGAGCATCTATTAATTTTAATTAATTGTTCTATTGTATTTTCTCCTGTTTTCTTAATTTTTTTATATTGATCTAAAAAAGTGAGTTTTGAATCAAAAATAATGCCTAAATATTTTGTTGAAGCGGATTTTGGGATGATTAAGTCCCCAAAAGTGAAAGATAAGTTGATTTGTTTTTGTTTGTTTGAAAAAATCATAAGGTTTGCTTTCTTTTTGTCAAAAATTGTGTTGTGCTTTGTTCCCCAAGTAAGTGAATCAATCCCTCTTTGTTGTAAAATTTCAATTGAAGTGTGAATATTTTCATGAGCAGAGAGGTGTACCACGTCATCAATAAAGCCTAAAGAAATTTGATCTTGATTTAATTCTATTTCATTTGGGGATAGTAAATCTGAATTGTAAAATTGGTGAAAGAGCAGAACCTTGATGGAGGCCACATTGCAAGTTGAAAGGATCAGAGATGAATTCTTCAAGGCGCATGGACATTGTTCTGTTGGACAAGAAGTTGTTGATGAGTGAGATGAGATACTGGGGGCAATTTTTGTTGAAAAGAATTTGAATGAGGTGTTGTTTAATGACAGAAGGAAAGGCTGATTTGACGTCTAAAAAGAGAGCTGTTATTATTTTATTTTTACGCCATTTATTTTTTAGCCAGGAAAAAAGAAAAAGATTAGCATCAGTGGTACTTCTTCCAGCCCTGCCCCCAAAATGACCAGGGGCCAGGGTGTTGTTGGATTCAGCCCAAAAAGTGATTCTTCTTGTCATGATGGATTCAAATGTTTTGCTGAGACAACTGAGAAGGGCAATTGGTCTGTAGCTGGATGGATCAGAGTAGTTTTCTTTGTTGGCTTTTCTGAGAATTGAAGTGAGGGCGTGTTTCCAAGTTGTGGGGAAATAACCTGTCTTAAAGCAGGCAGAAAAAATATTTTTAAAGAGAGGAATCAATAGCTCTTTTGCTAAAATAATGTGTTCATTTTTAATTTTATCAATTCCAGGGTCTTTTTTCTTTTTAAGATTAGTAATCACGTATTCAATTTCATCATGTTCAATCGGAGGAAAAGAAAATTCATTAGAAAAAATAACAGGAGGGATACCATCAAGAAAACAATTGATTGGGACGTCAGAAGTGAGAAGTTTTTAGTCTTGAAAAGACATTTCATTTCAGCAAGATTCAAATAAGAAATGAAAATAAGAAATAAAAAATGAAAAATGAAAATAAAAATAAAAAGGAATGTGACAAAGTAAAGAAAGAATTACCTTGAGAAGAACAGGAACACACTGGGAAGAATGTTGTGAAGTAAAAAGGAAGAATAAGAAGCAAAATGAAGAACACTACAGGTAGACACTGCAATATAACAACCAATTAGAATTGAGATCAAAAGAATAGATAAGAGAAATAGAAAAGGAGATTGAAATGGAAGAGAAAGAAACCTTGGGTCTTGATCCTGTGTTGCTGATAATTCACTAGAGATGAAAAGCCTGAAAAATTAGACAAAGCTGAAAGGCTATTTGAGTGAGAGTATGAAGAAATAATTCAATATTTACGGCGAGGTATCAAAGGATTGATACTCCAAAAATAGAGTATTTCCACTCTAAATTCTAACAAGAAGTGCCTTGAAAAAGAAGTTGAGATTGTTCTGATTTTGATGAAGTAAGAATATTGTTTTGATTGAGAAGGAGGGCAAATGAGGAAGAGGTTGAAGGCTTGATGAATTTGTAGGCGGTGAAAATTTGGTGTTGATGAGATTCTGAGAGAGGGCAAATGAGGAAGAGGTTGAAGGCTTGATGAATTTGTAGGCGGTGAAAATTTGGTGTTGATGAGATTCTGAGAGAAATTGACGCCAGTGATTCCTTTTTAAGTCTGAAACACTGATTTTAAATTTATTTTGCCAATCCCAGTAAGAATTTTGGGCGTCAGAAGAATTGGAAAGGAGCATCCATTTACGTGCTTTGTTTCTATTTTTGACAATGGGATCAAGAATTGTTTTGTTCCACCATGGTTTAGCTTTGGAGTTGTTGAGCTTATTTTTTTTTGTTTGATTGTCAAGAGAGTTTTTGAAAGTGTTTGTCATTTCATTTATAATCAGGTCAATTTCTTCAGGCGTAGTTAAATCATAATAAAGCAAAGAAAGGGGAGTTTTGATGTCATTTAAGAATTTTTTGGCATCAAATGGCGTTGTTGGAATGGTTTTGGAAATTGACGCCAGTGATTCCTTTTTAAGTCTGAAACACTGATTTTAAATTTATTTTGCCAATCCCAGTAAGAATTTTGGGCGTCAGAAGAATTGGAAAGGAGCATCCATTTACGTGCTTTGTTTCTATTTTTGACAATGGGATCAAGAATTGTTTTGTTCCACCATGGTTTAGCTTTGGAGTTGTTGAGCTTATTTTTTTTTGTTTGATTGTCAAGAGAGTTTTTGAAAGTGTTTGTCATTTCATTTATAATCAGGTCAATTTCTTCAGGCGTAGTTAAATCATAATAAAGCAAAGAAAGGGGAGTTTTGATGTCATTTAAGAATTTTTTGGCATCAAATGGCGTTGTTGGAATGGTTTTGAAAAGTTGAAAAGATTGAGGGAAAAAATTGAGATTGAGGCGTAGTGATTGGTGGTCTGAATTATGGTTAGAGCTAGAGGTTTGGCAGGATTGGACAAATTTTGTGGCAGAATGATTGGCCCAGATGAGATCAATTGTTGCTGGAGTTCCACGCTTAGAATGATAAGTTGGAATGAATTTTTCTGAGATGATCTTAAATCCTTGAGTACCACAGATTTTAATAAGTTGTTTTGATTTATAATTGGTGTGTGGATAATTGGGAGGATTCCACAAAGAATGGTGTAAATTAGAGTCCATAAAAATAAAAGTTGGAATTTTTCTGTTATTATTTTCTCTGAGCTATTTTTCTAAGAGAGGAAGAGGTTCAACTTGAGATGGGTGGTTGTAAAAGTTGATAAAATACATGGATTGACAATTTGGATGGAAAAAATTAATTTGAAAAGCTGATAAATATTGAGAGCCACCAGGAAGAGGAAGAATATTTTCAGAAGGAATAATTTTGTTGAAGAGGGCGCCAGTTCTGTGTCTAGAAGGATAATCAAGAGTGGTGTGGTTGTGATCAAGAAAATAATTCCAGTTTTGATGATGATGAAATTTATGATTGAATTTGTTGAGACCAGGTTCTTGAAGAAGAACAATTTTTGCGTCATTTTCTGAGTTAAGAATACTGAGAGTGGTTTCTGTCTTGTTGTAGCCATTGAGGCTCATTATCTTTAAAGAATTCAAAGGTTAGTTATTTTCATTAAAAGAAGAATTTACATTAGCATTAGAGTCATTTGCATTTGGAAAAAAAGGTGGGGAAGTTGGACAAAGATTAGAGTATTGGTCAGTTTTGGGTTGTGCTATCATTGAGAGTGTGGGTTGATTGGTTTGAGGTGAGTGATTTTATTTCTGAGTGGGCAAGCATTGCTTGTGGAAGCATTTCTGTATTTTGAATCATCATAATCAACTTGATTTTCTTCTGTTTGATTTTCTTTTTCATTGTTTATACATCTAAAACATCTGATAGCATCAGTTTCAAATTCATTGCATTCAAGTGAGTTGTGGTTGTCTCCACATTTAGAGCATAAAGGATCATTCTTGCAGAAGGTAACAGTGTGGCCAATTTCTAGACATTTGAAACATTGAGTTGGGGCTTTAACATAGTGGGCACCTTTCATGTAATTAGATAGAAAAAAAAGGCCACCTCTTTCTATTTGAGCAGCAATGTTTTTTTCAGCAAAGTTGATTCCAAGGGTTCCATGAGATTTTTTATTTTCATGGGGGTTTCCTAGCCACCTGATGTTGAGGATGTCTTGTTGAGTGAGGTCATTTTCATTGCATAGTTCATTATTTGGTTTTTATCTTCAATGTTAAAGAAAAGAGGAACTGAGTGTATGAAAACAGGAAATGAAATTGGTCTTGTAATGAGAGCTGGGTCACTGAGGTGGGTCCATCTTTGTTTATTGTGTAGGAGCCACAGAGCAAGTCTTCTTGTCTTAGTATAAAATTTAATGTCTCCTGATTTTAATATTACTGCTCCACGGACTGATGGTTTATTTCCATCTATTAAGTCTTCAAAAGTGGACAAAGTTTGATTAAATTTGTTTGAAATTTGAGCTGGGGTGAGCCCAGAGAAGGGGTTAGATTCTTTTATTTTTCTAATGATAAAAAATCCGGGTTTGAACCCGTTGATGAAATGGTTTGGCGGCGGCGGCGCCAGCAGGTTCTGAGAGTGGTACAAAGCATCCCAGGTCGGCATTGGATGCTGTACCGGTTGGCCTTGAGGCGGCGGGGAGATCCCGGGAGTCTTCAGAGTGGGTCGGGAGGGAAGCGGAACACTAAAACCGCCCCGCGTAGCGTTTTTTCGGGCCACCTTGCTCCAGTTCATTGGAGCGACGGTCGTTCGGGAAGGGAGGGTGGTCGGGACTGGGTTGTTGGTCGTTTGTTGGTTATGAATGGAATCTTGAAGGGTTTGAGGTGTTGAGGCTTGAATAAGAGGATTGTTTTGATTTTTATTTTCGAGTTTATTGCTTAATTCTTCCATTTTTTCAGTTAACATGTTTAAAATTGAATCATATTTTTTTTGTTGGTTTTTCATTTCTTCTTTATTTTTTTGCTGTCTTGTTCTTTTTCTATTTGAATGGTTTTGTTGTAATTATAAAAGAAATATTGTTCTTTGTTCATTGTTGTAACTAGTTTTGAGTGGTCTTCAAATGAGATTGAAAAACCCTTGTCTGTTTTTTTTGAGATATTCCATAGAAGATCAATACTTGGGCAGGTCAGTTCGTTGTTTGGTTCATTTTTTTGATTGTTAAAATTTAAGTCATTCATTGCATTGTTATTTTGAAATTTTTCATTGTTGAAGGAATTTACAATTGAGGGGTTTGAAGAAATTGGAGGTGATTCCATCATGGAGGTGTCCATGATGGACTGAGGAAAAAAAGAAAAAGAAGAATCAGTAATGGTGAGTTTGAGGAATGAAGATGGATATGGATTTTCAAGGTTGAGAGGATTTTCAAGGTTGAAGTTCAAATTCCTTTTCTTCTTCTTCCTTTTTCTCTTTTTTGTTTTTTTTTTCTTTCTTTTTTTTTTTTTTGGTTCTTTTTTTCTTTTGTTCTTTTGTTCCTATTTTCTTTTTTCCTTTTTTTTTTTTTTTTTCTTTTTCTCTTTTTTTCTTTTTTTCTTTTTTTCTTTTTTTCTTTTTTTCTTTTTTTCTTTTTTTCTTTTTCTCATTTTTTCATTTTTTCTTTTTACACCTTTTATCATTTTTTCATTTTTTCATTTTTTCATCTTTTCATTTTTTCATTTTTTCATTTTTTCATTTTCTCATTTTTTCATTTTTTCTTTTTACACCTTTTATCATTTTTTCATTTTTTCATTTTTTCATCTTTTCAATTTAGATATTTTTAATTGATAATAAAATTGTTTTGATGTGATAGAAAAATATTTTTAAGATGAGAGTAATTTTTATTTATTTTGAAGCATAATTTTAATTGAATAATTAAAATTATGCATCGTCTGACTTTTCTGAGTTTTTAGTATTTTTATTATTTTTATTTATTTTTATGTTTTGTTTTTAATGATGTTGATTTGTAGAATTGATTTCCTAAAAAAGAGAGGTAGTTAATGACATCATGTGATGTCATTGTATGTTTTGAATCAAGAGCAGTCAATTGTGTCATGATCGTCTCTTGAATTTTTTATTTTTATTTTTTATTTTTTATTTTAAATTATTAATTTATTTTGGATTTTAAATAAATTAAATTTAATTTCAAAATTAAAAACTTACTGTTTTTAATTTCTTTTATTTGAATTTTTATTTTAATCTCTTCTTTGTACATAAAGCCTTTTTATATTCTTGTTGTCTGGGACTTTTGTAAAAGAGATTTTTATTTTATTTTTAATAAAAATTAATTTTATTAATTTTTATTTTATAATTATTTTTCCTTATTTTTATTAAAAAGAATAAAACAATGGTTCTGCTTACTTCTATCTATAAGCGCCATTTTGCTCTTGCCTTGGCAAGGATATTTTGAGGTATTTTGAAAAAATATAGCTTAAAACTGGTGTAGCTGTAGCATAGCTTAAAAATGATGTAGCTTTAGCGTAGCTGTTGTTTAGCAGAAATTCTCTTGTAGCATAGCTTAAAATCTCTTTTAGTTTGGTGTAACTGATACTACACTACCTCATCCCTGAAAATTTGTAACTTTTGAAAAAGTTACGCTAGAGCGGAGCGTAGTGGGAAGAATGTTGCCACCAAAGCTACAGCGTGTCTAAACTCAAAAAAAATCCACTACGCTACACAGCAGCGTAGTGGGAATAAATTTACGCTAAAGCTACACAATATTTCTAAAACAAACCAAGCGCTGTGGTATTTATATTTGTGTTGGGTAACGGTGGCGAAGGTGGAGAGGCATGCGGAGCAGGGAAAAGCATCGTGCTAGCTGATCAAAAGCTTTGGACGAAGGCGGAAAGTATCTGCAAAGTTAATCGCCTCAGAATATACCAAATGCGGAGGGAAAGTGGAATCTACGATTTACGGGGGCTGAGCGGTGATGCGGATTAGGCAATCAGACGTGGGTTACTCAGGAAGGTGCTGCGGGGTAGATCAATGTTAAGGGCTGCGGAATAGCAGGGGAAGGAACGGATCGTTCAGCGGATAACAATCCGATCCGGTGGGCTGCGTGAAGTAGGGTGACGACGGTCGGCAGTAAGGGTTCCGGAAGTAAGGCGGATGCGGGATTGGTGATTGGGGCAAACGGCTGCGGAGACGGAA